>APFE031550716.1:8130-185994 GCA_000404065.3 Pinus taeda
ATCAGACCTACTCCCTTAACCTAAAGCCCTTAATTAGTTATTAATTAGTGAATTAATTAATAACTAATTCACACAACTCATCACTTAGTCTATTGCCAGTTAGACTAAATACAACTAGTTCAACTAAGTGAAATTGAACACAACTCCATTAATTGCTCATCTAACTCCACAAAACTCAACCACTTGAGTTCTAACTGAAGTCCTTCATAAAATAGCTCAGTCAACCCATAGGTAACCACGTGATTCCTTCAGGCAGTTGCATGTGCCACATCTGTAGCTCCAACTGAAGTGCTCCAAGAGAATAAGATAAAGTTTAAAGTCCAAATATTACTAAGGGCTAATAATATTTGACTATTTCTATTTTTACCTGACAGTCTAAAAATAGACTCTGATCACACTGCTATGATCCAAAAAATAGAAGTCCATCTATTTTTCCCAACATCACCAATCATCCATAAACAACATCCTGCAACTCATAGACCATGATCCATATGTCTAAAAATAGACGTAGTCTAAAAATAGACTTTGCGCCAAAAATTGCCTACGGGCCCACTTAGTGAAGGCGACTCCTTTCCACTAAGCTCCGTCATCTTGTTGCATTCTCAACAAGCATTTCTTGTTGCACACTTTTCAACACTCCATCTCAACAAGAAAGGCTTCCTCTCAAACCTAATCCTGTAACTCTGGAATGTTCTGCATGCAACACATCTGCCTGGTCCACTTTGCTCCAACAACATTTGGAACAAAGAAACACTCCCAACTGACCCCTCTGTTGGGCTAGGAACATACTCTGATGCTGAAGCTCTCCTGCTGCTGACAAGTGCTCGCTCTCTGACATCTATGCTACTGCAACATATCCATGCATCTCACACCATTGCACACCTCTCTGTGCCACCTAGCACTGTGCAAAACACTTGTGCCTCTCGCATTGCTACAGCCTACTAGCTATGTGCTGTCCTGGGATTCCCTGCATTGTCGCTCTCTTTGCCACTCCATCCGCATCTATCTCTACCCAATCAATCAGTTCCTACTTCTCCACATCGGGGCTCCCGTAGCAAGGTCTCATCTAAGAGGTTGGGTACCTCAAGGATCATGCCCCTCCTCCTTGGGACGATCACTCTATATCGCCCCACCTGCTTCCTGGAGGTATGGCTGCATGTGATCCCTCAGCCCACCTAGCTCGAAGTTTCCCCCTACTAGAGGTCTCTCCATGAGTAGATGTCTCTACTCGATCTCCACTCAGCTTCCCATGTTGTGTCTACTCCACAACCTCCTGAAGCTGCTACACCAATAATGGCTCCTCCATAATTTTCTGAGACTTCTTCTGGCTCTGCATGTTGAGAGGTAATATACCCTCCCTCTCAACCACCAAGTATCCATCAGTTGCCTTGCTACTCAAGGCTTTGCATGCATCTTGAACCTCAAGAGCATACAGGTTCTTGACTCGTGAACCAATCTACTTCACTTGTCTAGTGATGATGTGTCTAAGGAAAAGCTTTCCCTCTCTAAAGACTACATCATAGCCTTTGTCTTCCAGCATCGAGATTGACACCAAATTTCTCTTCAGTCCTGGTACATACTTGACATTGGTCCAGGTATGATGAACTCCATGCTCCCTCTGAAAAATAACCATGCCTACACCTGAGACACTATACTTCTCATCATTACCCATCCCTATGAGTATCTGGAGATCTTTCTCCTCCAAAGTATTGAACAAACTTTTGTCATCGGTCATGTGGAAAGAAGCTCCACTATCAAGAAACCAACCGCTTCCCATCATGGATGGAACCATGCATGCGAAGAGTTTGAAATCCAACTCAAACTATGAAGCAAGTGCCTCACCTTCAGATCCTTCCCTGGATCCCTTCTTTGACTTATTCTTTGGGAAATTTGAGGCATAATGGCCCACCTCATGACAATGAAAGCATCGCACTTTTGATGTGTCACCCTTCTTCCCATCATTGGAAGAACTGGATTTGGAAAGAGAAAGCTTCCCCTTCTCCTTCTTCGCCTTACTCGCTAAGGCATAGTTCTCCTCATCATGCATAGATGAAGAACTGTCTATAGTGTGCCGTCTAATCTCCTCTTGCACAAGATCCGACCAAAGTCTCTCCCATCCTAGCAATTTCTCCCTTCCATTCACTGAGTCCTGGTAGCTATGCAAATCTTAGGAAGGCCAAGGAGAGCTAGACTTACCATATCCTCATCCTCAATTGTTACCCCCACACTTCCCAGCTCATCCTGACATTGGGTGAACTTCGTGAGATACTGGGGCATACTGTCTCCAATCTCACACCTAATGTTTCTTAGTTTATCCTTGAGCACCAACTTCCTCTAGTCGCTCTTGCTTTGGAATAATTCTGTCAACATTTTCCACATCAAATATGGAGAAGCCTTTCCATGGAGGCTGGACACAATGTGATCCCTCATGCCCTCCAACAGAATCTTTCAACACTTTGCTATCTTCTTTTGCCAATCCGTGACTTGAGCAGCATTAGTAGGTTTTGGGACATCCACATCTATGAACTCCTTCAACACATTATCATCTAACACCGCCTCCATCCTATCCTTCCATGTAATATAGTTCGAGCTGCCCTCAAGGGCATACTCCAATCGCAATCCATTGAAAGACATTTTAACTTTGACACCAAGAAAACACTACTGCAAATTCGAATTCCACCAGCTCAAAACTCAACCGCTTCCAATCTAAAATTCATGAGAATAGAGTATTTCTCGTACAGAGATCGATTGTATGGGCATTCACCAGATAACTCACCTTCCAAAAGAAGGATGAATCCAGAGGCTACCTTTCCCGATCATAGACTCTGCTTGAAGAAATAAAATGTAATCACTTTCTGAATAATAGATCTGATGATCAATACAACACTAGTATCATGTAGAACTTCTTCTACAAATTAGCTCGCTCTGATACCATGTAGAAATTTTGAATAATATGACACATATTCACAGAGATTATACTGATTATACACTATTACAAAATACATGCATAATACATAACCTCCTCTACGTTGATCATCAATTTACAGAAGCATTAAAAACAATGAAACATCAATAGCATGTGCACATTAACACAGTATATAACCCGGGGAAAGCATACAGTTCAAAACCTCACACTATCTGTATATTATAATGATTGAGAACATGTAACAATACATAGTACAATACTCCTCACAAGTACTCAGTACTATCTCCACCTATTACACACAATACAACTCAGATCTGATCTCCAAATCTCCTCCACTGCTTGCTTGCCTCCACTGCGGAATCCTACAAGAGAATGAATGAATCCAAACTCATTCCAAGTTCTATTTACCTTGGAAAATCACTCACACTAGAAATCATGTGAGCACAAGCTATAATACTGGCCACATACTGCACAATTCTCATGGGCATACTCAATCCATTGATTGTGCAAGATCTCATGCACAACTAACAGTCACAACTCACCCTTTCACTTACCTCTAACACTTGTCTCCACTGAACTGTCCATGCACTAAGTTAACTGATGTATTCTTCAGTTGCATTATGAGTTAATAATTAATGAATTAATTAATAACTAATTCACACAACTCATCACTTAGTCTATTGGCCAGTTAGACTAAATACAACTAGTTCAACTAAGTCAAACTGAACACAACTCCATTAACTGCTCATCTAACTCCACAGAACTCAACCACTTGAGTTCTAACTGAAGTCCTTCATGAAATAGCTCAATCAACCCATAGGTAACCACGTGATTCCTTCAGGCAGTTGCATGTGCCACATCTATAGCTCAAACTGAAGTGCTCCAAGAGAATAAGATAAAGTTTAGAGTCCAAATATTACTAAGGGCTAATAATATTTGATTGTTTCTATTTTTAACTGACAGTCTAAAAATAGACTCTGATCACACCAATGTGATCCAAAAAATAGATGTCCATCTATTTCTCCCAACATGACCCATCATCCATAAACAACATCCTGCAACTCATAGACCATGATCCATATGTCTAAAAATAGACATAGTCTGAAATTAGACTTTGCGCCAAAACTTGCCTGCGGGCCCACTTAGTGAAGGCGACTCCTTTCCACTAAGCTCCATCATCTTGTTGCATTCTCAAAAATCATTTCTTGTTGCACACTTTTCAACAACCACCTCCCTTGAATTAGAACCTACAGATGATGAGGTCTGAGCCACATGAGGAAGATCTGAACATAAATATAGTGCTCTGAAGTGGAATTACGACAGCAGATGACAATGGGAAATAGCCAGAAGTCGATACCTAACCTCATAAAGCCCTGGAAAAAGAGGTTGAGTTTGATTTGGAGCATGCTAGGAAAACCTTCATGGAAGCTAATAAGAGGTTTGTTGAAGCCTCCACTTCAGGAAGCAAAGGTAATCCTGAGCCAGAGATGGACCCCTCTATGCTCACAACATTCCTGGAAACCTATATGAAGTTACCACATGATAGTATGGCTGTGAAAGGGTTATAGGAACTCATCAACAAATGCGCTGGGACCGCGCTAGGAGAACCACGCGTAGTCCAAAAGATTGGCAAGCATAAAACAAGGATAGGGTGTGAAATGAGACTCACCATGGAGATCAAAGAATACGAGATGGATCAAGTCATTCTAGATTTGGGATGAGATGCGAAGGTTTTACCGAAACAGAAATGGGAGTGAATAAAGAGACCTACACTACAATGGTCTCTAATCCAGATGAGAATGGTGAATCAACAGAAAATCATACCCATGGGGTGATTGTAGGGAGAAATCATGGATATTGAGGGAGTGAGCACGCTGGTGAATTTTGAAGTAATAGAGATTGTTGATCACAACAATCCGTACGCTACACTCCTGGGAATTGACTGTGCTACTGATATGAACAGGGTAATTAATCTAAAGAAGAGAAAGATGATATTTGAGAAGAAATCACTGCATGTAATAATACCCCTGGATCCTACTGAAAGATCGCACTATACAGAACAAGTTTGTGACTATGAGAGTGATGATGATCTAGACTGCATCTACAAGATAACAGCGTGAGACCAAGCCTGGGCAAATCCCATCGCGGATGGGAAAATTACATGGAAGTGTGGGAGTTCTTGCACATTGGATTTCGATGAAGAAATAGAACGCTGGAAGAATCGGTTACACGAGGTGATTACGTTGAATTGCAATATGATGACTTAGTTGATGCACTATGTGTCGTCATAAGAAAGGAATCTACCGACTTATGATGGTCTAAATGAGGTAGATAGCTTCTTGGATGCATTTGAAAGGGAGGTGCCAAGAAATCAACGCTTTGATGCCTTGGACTAGGTACTGCGCACTACACCTGCAAGATGGTGTGGTACGCACAAAGGAAGCTTTGACGATTTGGGAAACCTATGATGCCACTCATAGACAAGTATGATTGGTAGGATGATCCACGTGTGCATCTGGCTAAGTGGACACAAGCATATGGAGAAAAGCCCCTACCTAAGTAGGTGCACATGTACTCTATGCTAAAGTACCTGGTCAATAAGCCTGTGTTGGGGAGGTGAATTTGCAGATGGATTTACTGTTCCAAGAATACGATTTTGAAGTTGTTGTAAAGCCTGGAGGATTGAACATGAGACCTGACCACCTGTCGTGCATTAAGACGGGGGAGGAACCTACTAATTTGGAGGAAGTATTACCTGACACGTAGCTCTTTGTTGCGCGCGTTGCGGATGGAAATTTTGAGGATATAATACACTTTCTAACAACTGGAACTGTGCCAGAAGGATACTCTGTCTAGAAAAGGAAGGAATTAGTGGTGCACACGGCATATTTTTCTATTATTGTTGGGAATCTATAGAAGATGGGGAATGATGAAGTATTCTGAAGGTATGTACTTGAATTTGAATGAAGCAGCATCCTCGCGGACACTCATGCGGGTGTCGTGGGAGGACATTATGCAGGAAGAACAATCGCGCAGAAGATTCTACGCGTGGGGTTTTGGTGGCAAACCCTTCATCAGGATTCAAAATCATATTGCAAGGCATGTGATGTATGTCAAAGAACAAGTAGGCCATCATGGAGGGATGAAATGCCTTTGAATCCAAAAATGATGTTGCAACCCTTCGAAAAGTGGGGAATAGATTTTTTAGGACCTATTCAGCCTCAAGGGAAGACAGGCATGAGGTACAATATCACTGCAATGGAGTACTTGACTCGTTGGGTAGAAGCACAGCCAGTGAAGAATTTCACATGCGCAACTACTACAAAACTTCTATTTGAACATATATTGACATGATTTGGTTGTCCAAACATCTTGATGAGCAATCACAATATGTACTTCCTAAATGAGACGATCAGTGCACTAACAGAAGAATTTTAGGTATATCACCAAAAGAGCACACCTTATCACCCACAGGCTAATGGGACAGTGGAGGCATTCAAAAAAGTGCTTGAAAATGCACTGACCAAGGTATTTGATGTTTAGCAAAGTGATTGGGACCTATTCATTCCTGCAGTGTTATGGGCTTATTGGATGACATGCAAGAAACTGATAGCACATACACCGTTTAGGCTTGTCTATGGAGTGGAAGTTGTAATGCGTATGAAATACATCGTGCCTAGTCTACACATAGCAATTCTCACAGGAATGATAGATCATGGAGCCCTGAAGGAGAGGCTTTCATAGTTGGATGAGCTCGAAGAAAAATAATTTTTGGTTGGATTTCACCAATAGGTCCAAAAGCAGCGTGAAAAGGCATGGCATGACTGACACATTAAGCTGAATAACGTTAAGGTGAATGACTTAGTGTTGTTGTATGATAGTAAGTTCAATAAATTTCTAGGTAAATTCAGGATGCACTGGTTAGGGCCATATGTTATGAAGGGGATTACTGATAAAGCCGTGGTACAACTGGTTAAGTTAAATGGAGAACCTTTCCTATGAAAGGTGAATGTCAATCGCTTGAATCCATACACAGGTGGCCCGGCCATCTGACTAGCCAAAAGAAGCATAGTCTTAGCACTCCAGTAAGCCGAAAGGAGGTGTGGAAGTATAAAATACATTGCCCAGGAGTTGCGTGATGTCAGGACTGGGCACAACAGCAAAGTGTCACAAGGTCCATGGTAGCGTGAAGATAGTTGTGCTAGTGTGCAGGTCCACCATAAAGTGACTGTTAAAGTCACTATTCACGATTTGGTTGTTGGTTTAAGGCCAAATGGAGTAGGCAGTAGGCATTTAAGGTGATACTTATAGGTTACATTCTTGAAAACCTATTTCCAATCTAGAAATCTAGCATTAATGGGCTGAATGTTGGGGGGACAGTCAAATTCAAATTCAAAAGGACCTATAAATTACAAGTGCTTTTCCAACAAGAAATACTTGGCATTTTGAGAACTGAGTTGTTGCGTGCTCAAGTATACATGAACTGAGACCTAGTTGAGACCCTAAAGGTGAATTCATCGTTTGAGCAACTACAAGAGACACTGCAAGAATTGTGGAATAACACTATGTCAACACCTCTAGAAGCCATGGACACATGAGTAGTGATAGTAGAGGAAGCTGCGCAGGAAATTGTGGAAGTGGAAGCCCTAGAGAGTGTCAGAATAATAGTTGAGGTCCCTAAATCTCCCTGAACACCAAGACCTAAGAAGGATAAGCAAGTCATGATCCCACTGGGTGTCTAGCCCAGAAATCCAAAGAGGACCAAGTTCACCTTGTAGAAAAAGGGTAAGGCCACTAATATGGAGGTCTATGAGGAGTCTGAAGAAATCCTAGTGGATGAGTAGGATGTAGAGATGGAAGTTGAAACTCAGGGTGCGAACCCTATTACTTGGTTACCTGAGTAAGTTCCTCCATGCAAGGGTAAAGCTAGGGTGTCAAAGGACATGGATGAGAGCAAGAGCTCTTTGCAAACTTCACTGCTCCCAAACGATATTGTTTTTGAGGGAACGCACTTGGGGCGGGTTCCTATGTTGAATTTTGAAGATGGGGACCTCGCAGACCATGAGAAGTTTCCACATTTAGCGACTGAGAAGCTAATGCCCTAGACGATATACGTGAATGCCGGAACAATTCAATTGGAGCCATGGACATGGCTCAGAGGTGTAGAGAAAGCCAAATTCCTTAACCTTCTCTGGGTACTTCATTACCACTATGCCCTAGTGACCAGTTTTGTCATCAGGCAACTGCTCTTCTTGGTGTATGATGGGTGTTTGTGGCTAGAGGAGCCCATCCCCATCATAGACCATCTAATTCACCATAGTACATGGCTATCTTACTTAGGGGAGGATCCAGCCAACATTTCAGAGGGAAAAGGTAGCTAGTTGGCCCTTACGGAAGCAATGAGGAAGAAGTTCAAGCTAGAAAAGAAGAAGAGAGGGCATGCCATCTGCAACATTAACAAACCTGCAGTCAAGGTCACGACACAAATACTAGTGATGAGCCCCAGATATGGGTAATTATATGGGCTCATTTAGCCTCCTAATTCGACTTAATCCACCATTATCATTAGTTTATTGCATGTTTTTTATTATATTTATGCTAATAGAGTGAATTGGGTTAGTCGTTATGCCAAAAAGTCTAATGTGTGCTTTATGCAGTTTTTTTGGTCAATTTGGAGACAAAATCAAAGGTTTAATGAGCACTTGGTAGCCAAATTCGTGGAAGAAAAAGGGAGAGGATTTGTAAAAGGTGTCCCCTTCATTTATGAGCCCTTACCTCGAATTCTCGATCAAAAACTTGGAGCACAAGGGGCAGCCAAGGAAGTCAAGTAGGACTGCTGCTAACTGCAAGTTTTGGCAGCCGAGTCCCTAAAGTTTAGGAGGACTATTGGGGTCCTCAATTTGTATAAATAAGAAGGCTTAGGGCCTCATTTCAGTTAGCCAGTTTGTAACCAATTTTTAGTCAGTTTGTAGTCAGTTTTTAGGCAGGAGTTAGTCAGATGTTAGTTAGATTTTAGCTAGTAGGTTAGCTCTACATTTCAGCACATTTTCAAGCTTTTTCTTGTAGACAGTTTTTGGGATGTAACTATTATTTTTTGATCAATAAAGATGAATCCAGCTTTGCACCAGCTTTAATCTTTCTTAGGAGGCTGTAGCTCTTGGGGTTGGGCCCAAACCAAGTGCCCAGTACCTCTTTTGTGTACTTTTATGTGTCCTTGCTACATTCTTAGAATAAAATCTGTTATTTAGGTTAAAATCTTGTTTTGTTACTTAGGTTGCTTTTGATGATTAAAATAGCTTTTCATGCTTCAAGTTGATTTGACAGTTTGAGTACAGAAAATATCTTAAGAAAAGGCCATCAAGCAACCCTTGATCTCACCTCTCCCTCCTTGGGATCATGAGCTGATACCAAGGCATATTTGCTGCCACAAAAACATTGTTTTGCTTTTCAATGCAATTGCAAGTGTTAGATTTTTTTAGTTGGAAAAGTTGATACCAGTTGTGCTTGCATATTTAGATCTGTTCTTGCTTGGTTTCCATAGTTTTTTTACATGATTTTCTGCCAATAAACTTCTATTCATCATGTTTTTGGTTTCTAGGTCAAAATAGCTAGATCTTTGGTTTGCATAGTCTTTGTTTGGTAAGTTTTGGAAAATAGTGTGTAGAACACCTGTGATGCCTTCCTGCCTACCTTTCCTCTATAAAACAACCTTCTCCAACCCCCTAACTTAGATTCCTCCCTTTCGTTTACCACCCTGTTATTTGGGAATAGTGTCCACTTGGATGATGTTATTCCCACTAACATGGGTGGCTATCTTAGAAACAAACAATCAAAGCTATTGTTGTTTCCTTTTATGAAAATAGACGAGAAGAGAACCAAGGGGAACAACCTGAGTCTTGTTCTTGATTTCCTCTCCTTCTTGATAGAGTTTCGCTGCTTCTTCTTTTTCTGCCTAGCTTCAAACGAACCTGTGGAATTACAACAACATACTACTATGCAAGAAACAAGGATCTAAATTCATAAATAATACAGGATCAGATCTGTATCAACCATATACATGCATATATAAAGAAGTACACAAGAATATGGAAGGAAACAAGAATAGCTTTATTCAGATGAAAAGTAGCAAGAGGATTACAACCATGTGCTTTGACCCAGCATCATCCTCCAGCTAGGAAGCCCTTCTTCACCTCAAGCAAAGCTAGATCACCCAACACTGTGAATGTACGCCAGAAAACCAACAACACTTATCTATAAGATACATAATTCCAGCCTCTAGATCTCTGTGATGAGCGATCCATATATAGATGATTATAGAGAGGTGAGTCATCTTCTGGGATCTTGATTAGTGTCTTCTCTCTGATAGTTCCTGCTTCCACTTGGAGAATGATGATGATCTCTTACTCATCCCTAGTCGAAAATGGAGTGGAAAGTGTCAGAGGGGAAGCTTCTAGAAGATTCCATGATCTTCCACCTCACATTTTTGTCTCTACCATTTGTCCATTCCCGACCATCGCACCCTACATAGGATCAAATCAGTATGCATCGCACCTTGTACACTGGGAAGGTGATATGCATCGCACCCCCTGCATTGAGCTTTTAGTATGGTCCAGTTTTGACCATTTATGAGCAGTTTTCAATGGAGAACTTCTGGCAGATGATGTAATCAGTTGACCTTGTTCCTTTAGGCAGTGAAGGAACACTTTTAGGGACTTAGGAGCCCTCAGTTTATGGACATTTATGATTGGGGTTAAAGTGCCCAAAAGTGTCTATAATAGTTGCCCCCTAAAGCATGAGGTCGTTAATCCTTTTAAAGTCGAGTGAAATGCTTTACTATGAGGATCTGAAGTTTTTCTGAGCTGGGAGGCCACCTGTAATAAGATACAATAAAATACATTATTTTGACAACATTTTTTCATGATCTAGCTAAGGCAGGCATTCCCATGGTTACCTTTATAAATTCATTTTCATGTACATAGGAGAGACAATCGTCTGTGTGACAGACTGATGATATGGACACATCATCCTTTGATTTGGATGATCATTTGTTTGGCAATAATGTACACTGGATGTTTTTATATTCCTGAATATATCGCAGCCGAGATGGATGAAACTAGATCCGAGGTCTTCAAAACTTGTTCAATCTTCACTCCAAGTACAATTCGATCCATGTGAAAAATGTTCTGGAGTCGAACATGGAAAGACATCACCTGATTACTAGCCAATGATGTAAGTTGTTAACAAGCGCGAGAGGAATCACCAATAATGAAAATGACCCTCAAGGTACTACAGTACAATTCACGTGGTCTCAAAAAGGGACTTGGTGTCAAACACCACGCAAAATATCTCGGTCGAAGGCCATTGATGTAAAACCTGTCGCCGAAAGTGAGAAACTTGCCATTGAGGCATGCAAGCTTCAAAGTACTGAAAGGGTTGTTCCTAAGTCAACTTCTTGGATAATGAGCTGATGTCGACAAGAAGCGACCCGTTGCAGGAGGGGCTTAATGAATCCCACATCAACAACATGGAACGAAGCAAATGATTTTGGAGGTGAAAACAATCTAACGATATAATGTTCAGGGTGGCTGTCATGAAGGAATGAAGCATGAATGTATTGCAGTGGGTGAGACATAGGTGAATTGTCTGAATGACTTCTCTTGAACATATCAATGACACTGACGATGGATTGGTAGCATTAACCCCAAAGATGGATGGTGCGACATACCAATGGTGTTGTCCAGTGAAAGGAACAACCCAACCCGGCATGGATGCGGAAGGAAAGTGTCATGTTCAAGAGCGACTTGCTACCAATAAAGTTTCTTAAAGTTTTCTTCCCAATTTTCCCCAGTCATTGCTGACTAGTACCTCTTTATTTTTGTCAATCTTGAGGAGGATAACATATGCTTTTTCTATAATTCGCCCTTCGGGCAAACCTCTCGCTATATTCTAGCGAGCCTAGCGACAGTGAAACTCGTTCTCATCCATTTGGATGAGTTTGTCGCTATTCGGTTTTAACGAGTTTAATGACAAAGATAACTCGGTCTCTTTCAATTTTAGAGAGTCTGAAAGAAATGGAAAGGAGACTTCGAAGATTCTTTTTCATTATATAATCCCTTAAGTCTGAAAAAAGTGTAAAATAATACAAAAGGGATGAATTTTCAATAGTTTTAACAAGCCGAACAAGACAAGCGCTCAATCTTTTTGTGTAATAATCCCTCATGTCCAAAAATATAAAAATATAGAGGAGGGATAGCACTTCCAATGCCTTTAACGAGGCAGAGAGGCCAATCGCTTGGCAATCTTTTCATATTTTACCAGTCAGGTGAAAAGATCTTACATAAGACTCGTTTTCGAGGAACAAGTGATGGTTTCGGGTAGCAACTAATTCTAGGTAAGATTTGGAATTTTCCAATCACGGCAATGTCACAAGGATGGCTAACAGAATCACTCTTCGCAGATTTTCCTCGAAGGGGTAAACAATCATATGGGGGTGAATGATCAGCTAAAAACAAAGCGGAGGTGATGGCGAGAACATGACCAAGGCTCAAACGCTGGCGATAAGGCATTCACAATGGTTATTTACCGGTTCATTTTTTAACGAGCTTAAACGTTGGGGGAAACATTTTCTCATGACTTATGTTTATTTTTTAATGAGCTTGAACTATGCGCTAAAACTACTCATGGAGAGTTTATTTTTTAAAGAGCTTGAACTTTGACAACATTGCTCACTGAAAAGTTTCCCCTGCATTCTTCAAATCAAAGGGTAGCTTGCGATATGTGAATGTGCTCCACGGACAAATGAATGCAATCTTTTACTGGTCTTGTGGGTGGATATTTATTTGATTATACCCAGAAAATCTGTCCATAAATGAAAATATTTCGCATCCGGCGCATTCATCAATTATCTGGTCAATAAAGGGTGTAGGGTAGTTGTCCTTCGGACAAGCTTGATTTACATCACTGTAATCGATGCACACTCTAATCGTTCCTTGTTTTTTCATCACAGGAACAATATTCAATACCCAATTGGTTAGAGGAACGGGGTAAATGAAACCAGCATGGAGGAGTTTCTCAATTTCCCCCTTGATGGCAACAGCTTTCTTGGGGTGCACCTGCCTTAGCCGTTGTCATACCAGTTTGACATCTGGATACATCTTAATTTCGTGTTCAAATATGCTGGAGTCGATACCTGGCATTTCATCGTATGACCAAGCAAAGACATCTCTAAACTCGCGAAAGAGAGTGCTATATATTTCCAGTTCAGAAGAAGAACAAGATTTGCCGACATGAATGTTCTCTACAACATCTGTTTTGGTTGAGATATTTATGGCAATAGTCTCTTCGATATTGGATAGGTTTCTCTCGGAATCCACTGTGTTTACAGTATTTGTCAGAAAGTCAAATACTGAAGGATGGTGTAGGTTGTCGGGATTATCTTCTTTCCAAGTAACAAGATGGGAACGATGGTGGTAATCTTCCCATGGTGCCCCATCAATCATCATCGATTGAATGATTCCTTCGTCTGTAGAGTGTACTTGTGACCAAGGATCTGAAGGCGTGCCATATTCCTTAGACCTATCTATCCAAATGCTCGAGGAGTGTTGACGTGGTTTTGCCTCCCATGCTGAGAACATTGATTGCTATAATATTTCCAACGGGGTTAGAGGCAAAACTTGCGAATGATCCATTTTTATATCATTTTCTAACATCTTTTGAATGGAAGATATCATATTGCAGGTTCCTACATTAGCGACTTCCACCAAATTCGCAAGAGGAGGTAGGGTAAAAGTTCCCATTAATGTAAGGCCTTTTAGTAGGTCTGCTCCGATATTATGAATCATGCTAGGGCTTCCACGGATCATCAGAATGCTTCCCGTAACTTGCGAACTGTTGGGGAGAAAAGTTTTTTGTTCGATTATTGTAATTCCTCCTTGGGA
Organism: Pinus taeda; assembly: GCA_000404065.3. Classification (NCBI taxonomy): domain Eukaryota; kingdom Viridiplantae; phylum Streptophyta; class Pinopsida; order Pinales; family Pinaceae; genus Pinus; species Pinus taeda. Next base: position 21,994 of record APFE031550716.1, read on the forward strand.
AGGAAATGAAATTTTCCTAAATTAGGTCAACACAACAGCTACCATGGCATATATCCAGGGTCTTCCCTGTAGGATGTTGTAATCAAGATTCTCGTCGATGACTTCAACATTGATTTCTACTGGTTTTCCCCCCAGTTCGACTTGCAAGTTACTTAGTACCCCATACAGGGTGTATGTACGTCCATCAAATGCTTTCAATGTTGTTGATGATCACGACAAGGACAGAGACCCTAGAGTTTTCCAGCAACTCATCGACATGATACATGTGGATGCCCCCTCATCAATAATTGTTCTATGAACAATTTTGTTGAGGGCTTTCACTTGAATGAGGAAAGATAGTTGAGCTGGTAACTGAGGGTCGTATCCTTTATGATTAAAAGATACAAGATTGGAATCCGTTGGGTCAATCCCACCTATTGCTGATAATAAAGCCTGCTTTTGGGAGGGGCAATTTTGCAGTACCTCAAGAGTCGACATCGCGGATGGCGATTGAGCTAAATCGTCCACTATATTATAGTGTTGTGCTGCTCGGGCACGAGGATTCAACGTCGATTTGTGTACTACTCCCCTTGGCAGTTTTATTGTTAATTCAGGAATGATGGGTGGCACGACTTCTGTTGAAGTCGTTGTTGAACTACTAGGTTGATCATTATCCTTGTTTTTCAACATCTATGGATTCTCGTAATCTTTACTCCTTGTCGTTATTAGAGCATCATTCAGTTGCTTCGAGACTGAAAACATTAGCACTTGGGACAAGGAAGCCTTTTCGTTGGCAACCAGATTTGTTCCTGGGTTTGGAAACGGATCAGTCAATACAGCCGAGGTTTTTGAACTTTTCAACAATTTTCTAAGTTCTTCTTTATATGGACAGTCCTGTGTCCAGTGATCCTCATCACATATATGATATGGAGTTTTTTGTTTCACATTCCGAGAAGGGTTCGCAGAAGATTTTCTAGGAGATGAGTCACCCTGGTTTTTCTTTTTCCCTTGTTTTTTCTTCTTGCCTCCTGGCTGCTTGGGTTCTTTGCCTTTGTCTGTTGACATGACATTTACTTCTGAGGCTAGAAGTTTCTCATTTGCATCTTGACTCGAAACTGTGTGGGCCTTTTTCGATGTGGCCTTTGTGGTTTTAGTGCTTGTCGTACCTATCACACCATCACCGGCATGAGAGTCTTTGTTTGATTTAGGAGGTGGAGGAACGGAGAATTCTTGTCTAGGAGCATCAGGGATTTTATCGTAGAGCATGCCAGACTAAGTATAGATCAAGTCTAGATATTGTGCACGAGCAATAACTTGCTCTTCAGTGACAACTCCTCCCTTTGCCACATCTTTTGTAATAGCGGGTAACAGCGACTTAATAAACCATCCAGCCAATAGCTGATCAGGAACATATGTTTTTACCATTCTACGACAATGCCACCACTCATGAATATGATCGGATATGTGAGTGGTTGTCGTTTGTTTGAAATTGGTAAGCAGATCAGTTCTTGTTTCGTACCTGATAGGTAACTGAAAATGGGTTAAAAAGGTTGTGGCCAGGGTATTGAAGTTATTAAATGAAGCTCTAGGCAGTTCGATATACCACTTTGCTGCTGGACCAGTTAACGTGTGCTGAAAGAGGCGAAGCGAATCAAATCATCATTGAGAGTGTTTGATGAACACCATAGATGAAAGGTCATCACATGATTCGATGGGTCCTCGCCCAGATTTCCATTAAATTTAGGAATATCTGATGGAATTTTATGCGGAATTGTCAGCCATCAAGGGGTGTAGGCAATTGGATCGTTCATTAGTTGAGTTAGATCCGGTAACTCTAAAGTTTCCACGAAAGGCAACTATTGATTCAGGCTTGGTTGAGCATACCCAGGATAAGACGGAATCATTTGAGTAGTCGGTCTTTGCATACCAGCATAATGCATTTGATGTTGGTAACTTTGGTAAGGTTGATGGGCATAACCATTATGATATGATTGATACGGCTACCCATTACTTGCAAAGACTTCTTGCTCATATCCTTGGTAAGCCTGCTGGAATTGCGGTTGTTGGTATTGCACTAGCCATGGTTGTGAAGTCATGGACTGTTGTCCTGTACTGACTGTTTGACCAAGATGGGGATTGGTGTTCACTGTTTGAACCTATGCCATTCCACTAGTTAGTGATTGTGGTTGTGTCAGAGGTACAAGAGATTGTTGTATTGCAACCTGTGAAACTTGACGTTGGCATACAACTGGTGACGATTGTACTTGCGATATTGCCACAATAGGCGGCATACTGGGGATGTTTTTCATAGGCGAACTTTGTTATATTGAGCATACAACTCTTGGTTGTTGAGACAGGATTGGTACCCAACAGCTAGTTGTGGTTCTAGCATAACCCAAATTTTGTTGCAAACTCATGCATGGTTTCCCTTCTGGGGAAGACAAAGAAAGGGTATACGACCCTCCATACGACGATAATCCAGTACTCAAAGGAACAATTTGCCTTTGGGGACCAATTTTCCCAAATTGACCTTGTGACGGATCAATTTGTCGAGACTCAACGTAAGAGATTCCAGATATAATTCCGGACGAACAAACGGGAATAGTCCATACTATCAAAATAGTCCCTGTATGGACTCCATCCAGCAATTGAAAGCTGGTTGGGACAGATGGCACACCGGCGAACATTGTCGGAATAGCAGAAGGAGCTTCCACTGTTGCTGTGTCAGGTGACACAGTCCTTGATGTTGACGGTTGTTCAGACATATTAAGCCTATCCAAAAGATTCCTCAATGATTCTTCAGGAACTTCCGAGGGTGGGTGAATATTTTCTGATGAACAAGGATACAGGGTGATCCAGCTCCAAGTTGCGTTGGAGTGCTAGACGGAGGATCTTCCACAATCTCTTATATGGCAATCAATCCAGGAGGAAGAGGCAGACCGTCAGGTCCGTAATATTTCTGGTGCCGAAGAAGATGTAAGTCCTGCAGCAGCAGACGGTTAGGGAGTAACACCTTCCGAATCAGCTGTATACAGAGCAGGTTCAGGAATAGAAGTGTTAACCGTCACACTAGGATCAGTTGTAATGTCCTTTTGCTGTTGCGGAATTTCTTCTATAGAGGCAGGGATTCCAGAAATGTTCCGAGTAACCGGAGTCTCTGAGGATGTTGGAGTGCTTGCTCCAACCAACCTAGGGGACTTCAATCTAGTTAAACGAGTTCGCTTCGTCCGAAATGGTTTCGCTTCTGGAGTCAACGACAGTTGACTCGTGAGTCTCCTCGATGGGGTTTTGATTGACTTTCTTCCACGATTGTGGATTCCTTGATCAACTCAAAATAAAAAGGGAAATTTTTTTTTCGAATTAAATGAATTTTAGATGCTTTGACACAACTTGTTTTTTCAATTTTAAAGAGTCGAGAAAAAACAAAAGATGACTCTAGTCGCCTTCAATTTGTATTGAGCTTGAAGTGACAAGTACTCAGAGGACCTTTTCCTTTAAGGAGTCTGAAAAGGAGCAAAATGGACTTCTCTGGAGATCTAGGTAGAGAGGATTACCAAACCAATCACAAAACTGCAGAATACTTTTTACGGTACGGAAGTCAATCTTCCCGAATGCTGTGTTCGGTGCATTGCGATCGATAGGGCGGCAGACACGGCTTCCTAAGGATAAAGGATGAAGCCTATTGTGGTCTCCCAATATATACTCGACGGTACATGGGAGCACAAGTCCGTACTGGCACTTGTCGTCCCAGAGTGGAGGAATCACCCAACCAACACTGAAAGCAACAGTTACCAGGTTTTACGACACCGGAATACATCTCTAGCCTAGACCTCTAGATGTTGTGTGTTAAGTTCCAAAGCATTTTTAGATTCATTGAATTTATTTTAAGTTGATCTTGCTTAAAATTTTATGTTTCAGGTTCACCACGTGATGTATATATAATTCCTAAAATGAAGTCTAAGATGATAAACAAACGTTTGATCTTCATTTAGAAATGAAAATCCTAGCTACTAAAGGGAAGAAAGTCAAGAATCTTTTCTTCACAGAGCACAGAGCACATGTTAAATGCATAGTCCTAAATCAAGCCAACCAATCAAAATGTAAATGCACATGCATGTATTCTTTTCAGCCTTCTTAATGTGTGAATGACGTTAAGAAAGCTATGTGCAAAACTGAATTACTTTAAAAGTGACAGTACTCAACAAAGTTCTTTTTCAAAAAGAAGTGAAAGCAAGAGAGACACTTTGCAATTTTGAAATGGAAATTACTTTTTGACACTTTAAAACTAATAATTCAAATCCTATGCAATAGTAACTGAATAATTGACTATTAAGAACAATGGGATTGCTTTCTAAAAATGAAAATGACAGCTATGACACTTTCAGATCTAGAGACGACAGTTCGACTATGCTACTTTTTGCAAAAGAGAACTAAAAACTACGCACAATACATAAAAACCTTTATAGTTCTTTGCGCTAAGGAGGCGGAATAATGCAAGAGAAGGGGGTTTTCATAGAAGCACACTGACTACAGACAACAAATCTCTTGAATAAGACTTAAAAAAGTGAGAAAAATCCACAGTCGGAGGGTAAAGTTAACCCTCCCCGACCATCACACCTGTTACACAGTGAACTCAGTATGCAGCGCACCTACTGCACTCGGGAAGTGCGATGCATACAAACTGCCTTGAAGGTAGGGTACAATGGTAGCAATGCGATACTTTGAATGGGATTTCACTCACAGTTTGCAATCTAGTTCAGGTGTTTAGGCTGAATAAGTAAATATCAGTGTATGTAAAACATAGGGGTGATCTAAGAGGTTACTAGAGCCACCACTTAGGGCAATTAGATTGCTTGCAGATCTATTGTCTAATTCATAAACAAAACACGGAGATAAACTGAACCAACATTGATCTACTTTGTATTTGTATGACAAATGAAATTTGAAGGCTAGCTGGCTTGACTTTAGGCTCCGTCTACAAGTTTATAAAAGAAGCAAGGATAGATAGGCTAACAAGTAATCTAGTCGCTCCCCAGCGGAGTCGCCATTTCGTTATCTGGGAATAGTGTCCATTCGGATGCTACTATTCCCACTAAGATGGGTGGCTATCTTAGAAACAAACAATCAAAGTCTACTGTTGTTTCCTTTTATGAAAATAGACGAGAAGAGAACCAAGGGGACCAACCTGAGTCTTGCTCTTAATTTCCTCTCCTTCTTGATAGATTTTCATCGCTTTTTCTTTTTCTGCCCAGCTTCAAAAGAACTTGTGGAATCACAGCAACATACTACTGTGCAAGAAACAAGGATCTAAATTCATAAATAATACAGGATCAGATGTGCATTAACCATATACATGCATATAGAAACAAGTACACAAGAATATGGAAGGAAGCAAGAATAGCTTTATTCAGATGAAAAGTAGCAAGAGGATACAACCATGTGATCTGACCCAGCATCATCCTCCAACTAAGAAGCCCTTCTTCACCTCAATCAAAGCTAGATCACCCAACACTGTGAATGTACACCAGAAAACCAACAACACTTCTCTATAAGATACAAAATTCCAACCTATGGATCTCTGTGATGAGGGATCCATATATAGATGATTACAGAGGGGTGAGTCATCTTCTGGGATCTTGATTAGTGTCTTCTCTCTGATAGTTCTTGCTTCCACTTAGAGAATGATGATCTCTTACTCATCCCTGGTCGAAAATCGAGTGGCAAGTGTCAGAGGGGAAGCTTCTGGAAGATTCCATGATCTTCCACCTCGCATTCTTGTCCCTGTCATTTGTCTATTCCTGACCATCGCACCCTACAGAGGAGAAAATCAGTATGCATTTCACCTTGTACACTAGGAAGGTGATATGCATCGCACCCCCTACATTGAGCTTTCAGTATGGTCCAGTTTTTACCATTTATGAGCAGTTTTCAGTGGAGAACTTTTGGGAGATGATGTAATCAGTTGACCTTGTTCCTTTAGGTAGTGAAGCAACACTTTTAGCGACTTAGGAGCCCTCGGTTTATGGACATTTATGATTGAGGTTGAAGTTCCCAAAAATGTCTATAACGCACCCCTTTTCTAATTTGACCTAATTCCCATATCTTTGTGCCTTGCTCCCTCCATCCTTGAACCAAATCCAATTACCTTAATCACTCCTTAGCCTCATTCACCAGGTCCTAGACCCCTTAAAATCCTTATCCAACCTCCATTTCCACTTCTCCACCTTTCTTCCACCATTAGCTCTTCAAAATTCCTTTTCGGAATGTCCTGTAGAAGCTACAGAACATCCTGTAGAAGCTACAGTACATCTTGTGGAACCCCTGCAGACTTCTTGTAGAAGTTCACGAAAGTGGTTTCCTGAGATCTGATCACTGTGAAACTCTCTAGAAGGGTGCTAGGGACCCCTTAGGCCCTCTTCTCACCTTCCCAATCTCCTCCAAGAATTTCCTTTCACCAATCAACCTCCACACACAAAAAATAGTCAAAGCACATGCATAATAATTCTACCAACTTACTCAAAAATACAAAAAGATGTTTCTTTTCAGATTTCACTTCAAGAGTAGCTTAGACACATGCACTTAACCTTCCCAAGAATCAATGGCATCTCTTTCAGTAGCTTTCATCCTTTTTCTTGCATCAGTAGGGCTAGTTGGTAAAACTAGGGTTTGCCAAGGTTTACATTTCCTTTCAACTTTTAGTTTCTTCCTGCAAGTAGATTAGCTTCCTTTGAGTTAGCTTTCATCCATCACATTTAAAATCTTTTTCTCAGAGCTCATATAAGTTGGCTTAAGCTCCTAGCGGACTTGTGCCAGCTGATCAAGTGATAGCTTGCGACAAGAGCTAGTACTTGTGAATATAGCACCGTCGCTTCCAAGTTTGTTACGAACTACCGGGTTGATAAAAGTAAAGAAGGGAGTTTCAGGAGTTGCAGCATTATTGCTGCAATCCTGGGGCCCACCATATTTTTGGCACCGTTGCCGGGGAAGTTTCACAGTATTGGTGATTGCTACTTTTCTTCTATTTTCTACTACAACCTTCTGCTAAGTAGTTTATTTCAGCAAGAGTAGAGTAGTTGTTTTATTTCCATTCTGCAATTTCATTTCCACAAAAGTAGATTAGACATTTCCTGCTTTCCTAGACTAGCATTTCAATTCTACAAGCGTAGATTAGCATTTCAATTCTGTAATTTCAATTCTGTAAGCGTAGATTAGCATTTCAATTCTGCAAGCGTAGCTTAGCATTTCATTCCTGCAATTTCCTTTGAGCAAAATAGATTAGTCCTTTCCTACTTTCATTTGAATTCTGCATTGTCATTTCAGCAAGATAGATTTTAGTTAGTTGTAGTTCAATCTATTTCAGTTTCGCAGGTACAAGCAGAAAACAAAAAAATAAAAAATAAAAATAAAAATAAAAATAAAAAGTAAAAGTAAAAGTAAAAAATAAAAAATCAACGAAAAAAATTCCTTTCATGCCTTGTAGGAGTAGAGATATTTCATAAAAATGTTTGCACAACACCCCCACTGCTTCACACAGCCAACCTTCTCTCTTCTTTGATGGCTGTGATTAAGAAGAACCCTTAGGTGGACAACAAGACATATTTGAAGAACCTCTAGGGGAGAAGAAGAAGAAAACATTCCTCTGGAGCAAATGGCTACAAACGGAAATGTTCGAAGTAGTACCTTATCCAAAAACGAATTTGCAAATCAGATGGAAGATTTCAAGAGTGAGATGAGGCAGTTTCTTGCCATGCAACTGGATACCTTATAGATCCAAAGGAAGCAAGAGGAAGCCAAGAGGGCTTTGGCCATCGTTTGTCCCAGGTGCACTAGAAAGCATCGTAGGAAAGAATGTCCATCGCACTTCATAGAAGTGTGTTTTGTCTGTGAAAAAGACCATCCTACAAACCAATGCCCTTCCTTGCCCGGAATTAAAGATGACTATCACAGGGCCAAACGAGCCACTGAACCACTCTATTATATGAACCAAAGGAGACCACATGGACCCATACCTTACCAGCAAGGAATGCAAGGGACATCCCAGACCTATTACGACCCCTATCAAGCCACTTTCATGCCTTCTTGGGGTCCCCTTACTCATCTTTCCTAGTCCATACCTCCTCCTTGGTCCTTAACATCTCCATATTATGCCCAACCAGCTGCTCATCCATTTCACCCCTACGCTCAACCACAGCCTCAGTGGAATGCACCTCATCAAGGGTGGTGGCCCCAGTACAACACTCCTCCTGCTCCTTTTCCTCCACCACCTGCTCGACCACAACCATTGCCTCTTGCTCCACCAAGGCAACCCCAAATTCTTGCTCAACTGAAATCGAACCCAAATAACAGGCAGGCTTAGCAAGTATATAGTGGGAAACCACCTGCCCAACCACAACCCCATACACATCATTCTAAAATATACACCCCCACTCAACTACCCATACCACCATTTCGAAACCCACACATTGGAGTAGCTCAACCTGATTGCAGTGCTAAGGCACAACATGTCCAAACAACTCTTTTTGAGCTCAATGATATTCACCATAGCTCAGGAAGAGTATTGCAAGAAAGAGATCACATTGATAGCATTGAAGGACAACAACTAGCAAAAGAAGATTCAAAAGAGAAGAGCAAAGAACCATGGGCTGCACTTGATGAAGAGAAGACAACAAAATCAAAGATTGAGAGAGCTCCCTCATGGTTACCATCAAATACTCCATGTATTCAAGAGAAAAATCAGCAAAAAGAGGAAGATGTGAAGGTCATGATAGAAGGTGACATGAAGAATGATCCAGATCAACAAAAGGACCAAGGATATCAGAGCTATATTGAGATATAGTTCTAGACAGTCACTAAGTTGCAGTAGTACTCTCTTCCTCAACTATGTTTGATCCCTTCAAAGTCAAATCATTTGGTCTTTGAAATCTGGATACCTGTCAAAGCATGCATTTCAAGCCTCCACATCATTTTTTCTATCATCTCGATGTGCACATGGCTACATTGGAAGTATTCTTATACTTGAAAATGATTTTGTTTTTCAAGGAGGGTAGGGTAGAACAAAAGTTGAAAATAAGAGAAAAATAAAGATCTAAGGTGAAAACCTCCTCGGAGGTGCTTCAGATTGGCTCATTGATTGTAAACCTCCATGAGGCGATCAATGGGTTGGAAAGAAGAGAAAAGAAAAAGAGAATAAGATCTCAGGGTGAAAACCTTCCTTGGAGGCGTCCAGGGCAAGCAATTAGGGCGAAAACCTCCATGAGGCACCCTAGTTGTTTTCAAAAAAAAAGGAGAGAAAAAGAAAGAAGAAAAGAGAAAAATAAAAATAAACCTAATTTCTATTGAATAATTGCAAGTTGCAGAAAGGAAATTGTAGGTTAGGAGGATCGCACAAAAAAAGGATAGAGGTTAGCACCAAGCTACTAGCATCCCTCACATCCATTCTTCCATGACCACTACCCTTTCCCAAGATTTGGTCCCATTCGGATTGAGATTTCACCTTCTACAAGAAGTTCTGTGTCTTTTATAGGAAGCCTGCAAACAAGCCAAAATTGATTTCTGAAGAGGACCTGAAGGCTGGGAATCTGTCCATGAGGCCTGTAAACATTCTTGTTTCCATCCCTTACCCTTCTCCATCATTTTTTCCACCTCATTGTGCTTCTTTCGTAAAAAACTGTGTTTTCTACAGGATGTTCCTGTAGAAATTACAGAAAGCTAGAAATGGATTTTAAAAGGCAGTTTGGCAAACATGGAAGCTTCATAAAGGGTTCATAACTCCTTTTGCAATCTTCAAACCTCTCTCCCATCAATTCCAAGTTTGCATTATAGCCCAAGCTCATTTTTTCCTTACTATGCAAAACCTGCAGAATGCTTTGAAACAAAAATACATAGAGCAGAAATTTGTTTTTCCCCTAACTTGAAAACCGTGCATCCATTTAAAAAAACTGTTTTATGGGGAGTTGTATAGGGGTGATGGCAACATGCCCGAGCAATTTCAACCAATTCCAGTGCACGGTTTCCAAGAAATCAACCTCCATTAGCTTAATCCATTTTCACATTTTCTCCATATCCATGCATCCATTTCAAAACCCGTTTCATGGGGAGATTCCTATAGGCGATAGTAACCTACCCAAGTAGTTTTAGCCAATTCTAGAGCATTGTTTCCGAGAAATTGACCTCTATCACCTTCACCTATTTTCAGTTTTTCTCGAAATATGTGCATCCATTGATCACAATTTTGCTATGGGATGTGCATAATAATGACAGAAACGTGCTCAGAAAGTTTCAAGTCAATCTGATCTATCGTTTGGGAGCTATGGAGAAAACAAGTTGTTGTCCTGTAAAAATTTAGCATCAGCACCATGAAGGTGAAAATCTGAATGTGGAAACAGAGTTTTACAACTTAGATCTATCCAGAGGATACCTGCACAAGAAAAATAGCCACACATCGGACAACAAAAAGCTTATAGCATAAAGGATCTAGGCATGCAGCAATGGAATATAAGCATGCAGCAGCAAAAAGAACCAAGTAGCACGTCGACTTACAGGTAAGTGTCTAAACCAATTCCTCTATTTGCATCTATATGATTCGAAAGTGCATGAATGAATGAAATGGTTGGATTAAGCCAGAAAGCTGGCCAGTTAAATCGAGACCCTCAGTTGGTTCGATTGCACTCATTCGGAGATCACCCAGCACACTTGTATAATCATTCATGGGAAATTTAAAAAACAGGTAGTGGCAGATGTTCTAAACTCCAGCGCACATGATGTCAAGTGATTAACAAGTAGAAAACATGAAGTCTCATAACAACTCTGTAGCCTGCATGGGGCCAATGCACATTTCTGCCACCTCATCTCTTCACCACGAATCACTCCAGCAATTAAAAGACAGCTCAGTTAACGCATTCACCACTCTTTGTTCACCATGCCTTCACAACATATCCAACTGGAGTACACGTCCACCACTTCCAAAGTAGCTAACCAATGGTCCTCTGCAAGATTTCTACCTGATTTTTCGATATTTCTGCCTATTGTTTTTAACTCTCCCACCTATCAGAATTCTACAGGAAGCACAGTTTCGTTCCATAGGAAACACGAGCCTTCTACAAGAAGGATTCCACAAGAAAGGCATAACAGCTTTACGGAGCAGGGAAACCTGGGATTTTCAGTGAATTTCAAGCTCAAAATGAAGTAGGCTCTAAAAAACTCCTCTATGCATGATATGTTTGTGCAAGGTGGTGAATTGAACAACATCAAATTGGAAAATCAGAGGAAAAGTCCGCCTGCACATTGAAAAAAGTGAAAAGTTTGCCTACATATTTTCTAAGTTCTAAACAGTTCTTTTTTCCCTCTACATTTGAAGTTTGTCTTCTTTTGTTTCACCTTCTTCTGAAAAGAGAGATGCAACCATAGGAACTAAGCCTGTGTGAAAGAATGAATTTGCAAGACTATCCACTTTCTGAAAGAAAAACTGTGTTATTTGTTCTCTGATCTGTAAAAAAAAAAAAAAAATTGATTTCTTTTCAACAACTAAGAAGCAAATTCAGGTTGGAAAAGTTTGAAAAGAGGAAAAATTGCAAGTTGCTGTTGTGAAAAACACAAAAAATCTAGGAGCAGTAACAGGTTCAACAGGAGGGGTAGTGAGCTGTTTTTTAGAAGAAAACATGGGTTTTTGCAAAATTTTTGGCTTTAGGAGGTAGGTTCCATGCATACCTACCTTGATCATCAATATGTGGAAGAAATGATATCATTTTAAGGAACGATTAAACCTTAAAAAGAAGAGCAATTACATTCAAAATTCCTGGCTGTTCAAAAAAAAAAGAAAAGAAAAACAAACAGTTTTATTTGTTGCATGTTTCTGCAAACTAAGTGATGCAATTTTAAGGAAGAATCAAGCCTGAAGAAGGGAGAAATTGCATTTAAAAAAAAAAAAAAAAATAGGTTGCCTGATTCTTAGAAAAAAAAACATATTTTTCCACTATTTTCCTATTTTCTTCAAAATTCTTGTCTCCATCCCTACATTTGGTGTTCAAAAGGGGTATAAGGACAATGGCAGAAGGATTCATAGACTCCAGCATAGTTCAAGGAAAGGAGTGCAGACAACTGGCTCACCGTGGGTTAATTAAAATTTTAGTGGAAGAATCCCTCCATACATTCACACTCCCTATAGTTGGCCCTTGCGGAAGTAATGAAGAAGAAGTTCAAGCTAGAGAAGAAGAAGAGAGGGTATGCCATCTGCAACATTAACAAACCTGCAGTTAAGGTCATGACACAAATACTAGTGATGAGCCCCAGAAATGGGTAATTATATGGGCTCATTTAGCCTCCTAATTCGAATTAATCACCATTCTTATTATGTTATTGCATGTTTTTTATTATATTTATGCTAATAGAGTGAATTGGGTTAGTCGTTATGCCAAAAAGTCTAATCTGTGCTTTATGCAGTTTTTTTGGTCAATTTGGAGACAAAATCAAAGGTTTAATGAGCACTTAGTAGCCAAATTCTTGGAAGAACAAGGGAGAGGATTTGTAGGAAGGTGTTCCCTTCATTTATGAGCCCTTACCTCGAATTATCCATCAAAAACTCAGAGCACAAGGGGCAGCCAAGTAAGTCAAGTAGGACTGCTGTTAACTGCAAGTTTTGGCAGCTGAGTCCCTAAAGTTTAGGAGGATTGTTGCAGTCCTCAATTTGTATAAATAAGAAGGCTTAGGGCCTCATTTAAATTAGCCAGTTAGTATAGTCATTTTTTAGGGAGGAGTTAGTCAGATGTTAGTTAGATTTTAGCCAGTAGGTTACCTCTGCATTTCAGCACATTTTCAAGCTTTTTCTTGTAGACAGTTTTTGGGATGTAACTATTATTTTTTGATCAATAAAGATGAATCCAGCTTTGCACTAGCTCTAATCGTTCTTAGGAGGCTATATCTCTTGGGGTTGGGCCCAACCCAAGTGCCTAGTACTTCCTTTGTGTACTTTTATGTGTCTTTGCTGCAGTCTTAGAATAAAATCTATTATTTAGGTTAAAATCTTATTTTGTTACATAGGTTGTTTTTGATGATTAAAATAGCTTTTCATGCCTCAGGTTGATTTGACAGTTTGAATATAGAAAATATCTTCAGAAAAGGCCATCAAGCAACCCTTGATCTCACCTCTCCCTCCTTGAAACAATGAGTTGAGACCAACGCATACTTGCTGCCACAAAAACATTGTTTTGCTTTTCAATGCAATTGCAAGTGTTAGATTTTTTTAGTTGGAAAAGTTGATACTAGTTGTGCTTGCATATTTATATGTGTTATTTCTTGGTTTCCATAGTTGTTTTACATGATTTTCTGCCAATAAACTTATGTTCATCATGTTTTTGGTTTCTAGGTCAAAATAGCTACATCTTTGGTTTGCATAGTCTTTGTTTGGTCAGTTTTGGAAAACAGTGTGCAAAACACCTATGATGCCTTCCTACCTACCTTTCCTCCATCAGACAACCTGCTCGAACCCCCTAACTCAGATTCCTCGCTTTCATTTGCCACCCCTTTTCCAATTTGACCTAATTCCCATATCTTTGTGCAACCTTGCTCCCTCCATCCTTGAACCAAATCCAACCACCTTAGTCGCTCCTTAGCCTCATTCACCAGGTCCTAGACCCCTTAACATCCTTATCCAACCTCCAATTCCACTTCTCCACCTTTCTTCCACCATTAGCCCTTCAAAATTCCTTTTCGGAACATCCTGTAGAAGCTACAGTACATCTTGTAGAACCCCCGCAAACTTCCTGTAGAAGCTCACGAAAGAGGTTTCTTGAGATCTGATCACTGTGAAACTCTCTGGAAGGGTGCTAGGTACCCCTTAGGCCCTCTTCTCACCTTCCCAACCTCCTACAAGCATATCCCTTCACCAATCAACCTCTGCACACAGAAAATAGTCAAAGCACATGCATAATAATTTTGCCAACTTACTCAAAAACACAAAAAGATGTTTCCTTTCAGATTTCACTTTAGAAGTAGCTTAGAAACATGCACTTAACCTTCCCAATAATCAATGGCATCTCTTTCAATAGTTTTCATCCTTTTTCTTGCATCAGTAGGGTTAGTTGGTAAAACTAGGGTTTGCTAGGGTTTGCATTTCCTTTCGACTTTTAGTTTCTTTATGCAAGTAGATTAGCCTCCTTTGAGTTAGCTTTCATCCATCACATTTAAAATCTTCTTCTCAGAGCTCATAGAAGTTGGCTGAAGCTCGTAGCGGACTTGTGCCAGCTGATCAAGTGACAGCTTGCAGCAAGAGCTAGTACTTGTGCATATAGCACCGTCGCTTCCAAGTTTGTGACGAACTACCACGTTGATAAAAGTAAAGAAGGGAGTCTCAGGAGTTGTAGCATTATTGCTGCAATCTTGAGGCCCACGAACTAGCAAAGAAGGTGATGCAGAATTGTTGCACGAATGAGGTTCCTGTGCCCGTGGTTGCACTAGTAGCCCAATGTGCAGCAGGAGTCCAGTTCAACTAGGTCAACTATCTATGCAATGAGTTCCTTATGAATTGTTGTGAGGTACATGAGCAGGGAAAAAAGTTTCACAATGTGGGGCTCCTATTTTCAATATTAATGGTGGCATGGGATCTACCCGAAGATAGCGAATTCCCTTCGATCGCACTGAATGTTCTAGAGGCAGCGAGGTATGCTTCGTTGTAGGTGACCAAGGATGCACAACGTATTAGAGAAAGTAATATCTTTTGGGTCCCAATGGAAATTAATATCTGGATGGGGATCAATCATAAGCTACAGTTATCACCCATAGTCTATGCTAGTTTGTAGAGCTTTGTAGAATTCAAAGCGGATTTCCACCATGTTTTTATCAGGAAGCGGAAGGACCCTACAAAGACATGGCGCAACCTACCGTACCTGGTCACTGATGATGTAATTTTCACAGTCCTGGAGTCTTGGACGCCGGAGTGGCATGCTCCAGATGGCTCCGTGGTGGAAACAGACAAGTCCACTACACAGAGCAAGAACGAAGAGACAAAGTTTCATATGGTGTACATAGCAAAGAAGCACAAAAAAGAGGAAGCGGAGGCTAAGGCCTAGGCAACGCACAATGCTATGAAATTGGTTGAACAATAGCAGAAAACAGGAGAAGAAGAACGCAAAGGATAGAAGTCACCTTCGCCTAGGACTGAAGTAGACACAGAGATAGAAGAAGGTGGTGTGGACCCACAAACGATGTCCACCCAACTTGAGTGTTCGCAACCACGAGAGCAGACAGTGACACGAAAGAAAAGAAATGCATCGAAGAAATCTTTTGACCCAATCACCCTCACTGAGGGGCATTTGCATGATATTGGTGAAATGGTGAGGGATGCCCCCACGGAGGCCCTCCAATAGTTTAGAGAACAACAATAGTTGGTATTGGGGCCTCTCCGGACAGAGTTGTAGGAGTTGCAGGTTTGCACTCCATAGGCTGGCACAATGTCCATCAGCCTCACGATCGGCACTTCGGCTACTAAGGAAATGTTGCACACAAGGGTGAACAACATGATAGTGCTACCAGATGGGTCCCTTATTATATAGAAGGAGGCCAATAGGCCCACAGTTAGCAGTTTGAAAGTGGTAGGGTTGAACATGGTCATGCTCCTTTGAGAACTACCTCTTACACGATGGAGTTACCACAAAACTTCGAGATAGGGAGAGTCATTCTCTACAGGTGATGAGCAAGCAGTGCATCAACATTGAGCAATTGGGCCTGCAGTGTAACAAGACAGTGGGGAATATCAAACAAATAATGCAAGTACTAGAGGGAGCCTGTCGGATGGTCCCAAGATGGACATTGAGGCAAAAGAACCGATGGAGGGGTGCGTCCGTAAATTAGCTACAGGGGTGCGTGACACCCAAGCAGAGATGGCCAGGGTTCAGCTGGACTTGAACCTTCAGATCACAGAATTGTAGTTGAGGGCCCAGCCTTCATCTTTGCTGAAGGTCAGAGAACAGTGTACCACCACGGTCACAACAACAATAGCGGGGAGTGATAGTGCAGTCGCAGACTGCATGTAGCTGTTCGAACAGTCATTCAAGGTCATAACCACCCTATAAGAGGACCTAAATGTAGAGTGCCTAGAGAAAAAGGTGTGCAAACTATAGCAGAGTTACGACGAGGTAAAAGGGATTGCGCATAAGGTTTCCCTTACACAGAGGCTTCAAAGGATGGAGGAGGGAAAGGCGCTCAACAAACAGGTGGATGTCGCTTGGCATAAAGAAGTAGTCTTAAAAGCGTGCCTACAGCCATGGATAGACTAGGCTTACATGATCACAACCTCCATTGAAGGAAAGCTCACAAAACTATAGGTAGCTTAGCAGAATATTCAGAGCAGCAGTCATTGAACAATACGTGGAAGAAGTCAAGCAGGCAGCCGCTCAGTGCATTGCCGAAGTTGCGGTGCTTCAAACAGAGTTGGGAGTTCTTCACACTAAGATCTCTACACTTGCAGACTCACTTGAGGGTGAGTCATGATGTTTTTGTTGGGGGCTTGTTTGGGCGTGGGATCCCCCAAGGGTAGTTTTGGGGCTTAAAGCCCATATTTTGGTCAAATTTTGTAACACAAATGTAAAGACTCCACATTTTGTGGTCACGAAGTATGTAGTTGTTAAAGAGTCATAGGATTGTTCGCCCTTATTTTGAAAATGTAATGTCAGCTGTAGGAGATCTACCTATGGTCCGTGGACCATGGGGTTGTATAAATAGAGCTAAGCTCTAAGTAGTTAGGGATGACTAATTACAAATGAAGGTATGATGTATGAGAGATAACTCTGAAGTAGAATTCTAAGTTTTGGGTTGTAGTGTTAGGTAGACACTCTACAGCGGAGTGCACAAAGTCCTAGAAGTCCACAGCTGAGTGTGCAAACCCCTATAGCTGAGTGTGCAGGGCGAGTCAAGTCTGTAATCATATGGATTTATCAATAAAGAGAAGTATTCTATAATTTCAGTGTCTTTATTTCTTGTTTATCCATCTGTTATATTGGGTATGAATTTCAGTTCTAATGCTTATATGATGCGTGAATATATGTAAATGTGTTGGTTAACTGAATGCGAGTAATAAAATCTATTTATGTGAGGCTAACTAAGATTTGTTAATAAGATAAGTAGGATACTTAGCCAAGTTTGGGAGATATCGCAGTTGACTACGCTAGCAACATGAAAGGACTTCAACCTCTGGCTAGGGCTACATGGAAGCCTATTTTAACAGTTCGCGAAGGTACTGAAGGGTAGAGGGATAAGCAACCTACACGAAGGAAGGTATAGTTGGAATAAGCCAACATCACAACCATCTCAAGGGTGTGGAAACTTGGTTCCAGCATCCCCCCATACTACTTCGGTTGAGAGTTCAGTTCGCACTCTGTGAGCTGATGCTGAAAGGGCCAGTGGTGTAGGGATTTGTTTGGCTAACCAATTCTAAACCTAGGTCATGTGCCCACAAGCTAACATCCAACCAAGTCTAAAAAAAATTAAGGGTAGTTGTGAGGGCATGATAGCTAAGGAGTGTCAGGGCACGCCAACGAATGAAAAGGTGTGCTAACACATGGCAGACAATGCCAATGGATGTTGAGGAGTGTTAGGTAGTGTCAAGGGAACACAAGGTAGAACTAGGTCAAAATTCTTGGAAATGAACAAACAAGAGTGTGTGCCAAGGAGTGTCAGTGAATTCCAGGTGTCCCAAGGATGAAGGGTTTTAGGAGAAGTTTAGAATAGGACTTGTAGGAGGCAATCCTATGGTTGTGATAAAGTGTGGACCAAGCAATTTCAAATAAAGGGAGACTTTGGGTTGGGCACAATATTTTCTTTCTAATGAATTGGTTGGGTTCCAAAGTCGCAAAAAAAGTAAGGTTATCTGTGAGGGCATGACAACTAGGGAGTACCAAGGTGTTGTAGTGAATGTAAGGTTCAAAATTCATGGACAAATGTAATGGTAGTTGTGAGGTCATGATTGCCAAGGTGTGTTAGGGAATTCTAGGGCATAACATCATGTGCTAGATAGTACGAAGTCATGTCAAACAAGCTAAGATGTGCAAAGTGATAAGGAATGCCAAGATGTGCAAGGGTGTGACAATGCATGCCAGGGACTATCAAGGCAACAAAATGGAGACACAAGTTAAACTACAAGGAAGTGAACACATAATGGGGTTAATAAGTCATCAATTTACCTTTTCCATGAGGGGCATGCTAGGCACAGCAACACTAGGTGCCAATAGGTTCCAAGTGCCAAGTGTCAATGCATTCTAAGTGCCAAATATTCCTCTATTTCTTCTCATATACTTTCCAATAATTTATCTCAAATAACTTATATATTAAACCATGCCAAAGCATACCAAATCATCTCAATGCAAACCAAACATGTTAAGACTTGCCAAGTGCCAACACGTATCAAGTGCCAATGTGTGTCAGGGAGTGTGATGCATTCTATAAAGTGGCAAAGCATGTCAAAGAGTGCTAAGGTATTCTAGAGAGTTCCAATGCATTCTTAGGAGTGTTAGAGAGTACTAGGGAAACACAAGGGAGCACTAGGTCAAAATGCATGGAAGTGAATCAATATGAGGGTGTGTCAGGAAGTGTTAATGGGTGCTAGTTGTCATGCAAAGGAGGGAGTGACAAGGTATGCTAAGCATGGGTAAGGCATTCCAGGGAATATCAGGGCATGTCAATAAGTGCTAGAGTGTGCTAGGTAGTTTTGGGGTGTGCTAACATGTGCCAAATAGTGCCAAGGCATGCCAAGTGAGAAGACATGCTAGGATGTGTAGGGTGCTAGAGTATGCCAATATGTGTCAAGGCGTTTCAAGGATACAAAAAGAATTACTAAGCGAAAATGCAAGGAAATTAACACATAAGAGGGTTAATAAGTTGGGACTTCATCTTTCTTAAAAGGGGCATTCTAGGCACACTTATAATATCTTCCAATACATGTTAAGTGCCAATTTGTGCCAAGTGGTAATGTTTGTCAATGCAATATTATGCCAAGGTGTTCCAAGGCATGCTAGGGACTACAGGGCATGCCAACACATGATAGGCAAATGTTATGCTATGCTAGGGCATGCCAACATGTGCTTGGATGTCCTACTCATGGCAAGTTGCTCTAGGTACAAATATGTTCCAAGGCATGCGAGGGGCCAAGTAATGTTAGTGTATTGTTCCAAAGCATGTTAAGGTGTGTCATGAATTTTGAGGAGTGTTATGTCTCTCTCATTAATAGAATTGACAGAGCTTGATTATGTATTAAATAATATAGTTCCTACACACAGTAGTGGAACTTTATTTAAAGGAAATTTTCTAGATAATAAACCTAATAGAGATGAATCATGTGTTGACTCAAAGGAAAACTATATTCTTATGACTTGAGGGAAATGATACACACTAATTACTTCTTAACAAATTGACTGGCTATAACCACTATGACCTTGGACACATAATGCAAAAAAACTCCCCAACAATGGTCTTAAATCGTTATCTTTTGACAAAACATATAGTAATAGGTACATAGTGTCATCAAAAACTCATTGAAATGATCAATGATGACGAACATTTTTTTACCATCACCAAAAGTAACCAAAAAGATCATTAGTGAGGGTCAATAAAATATCGTCACTAGAAGTTTCACCAAAGAGAGAATTATTGATGGGCCTTTA
Source organism: Pinus taeda (assembly GCA_000404065.3). NCBI lineage: Eukaryota > Viridiplantae > Streptophyta > Pinopsida > Pinales > Pinaceae > Pinus > Pinus taeda. Next base: position 41,619 of record APFE031550716.1, read on the forward strand.
ACGACCCTCACCAAAAGTGTCACCAAAGAGAGAATTAGTGACGAGCACTTAATGACCCTCACCAAAAGTGTCATTGAAAATGGCTTTGGTGACAAACATTAAAGGACCATCACTATATACACTTACAACAACATTTTTTTAAAGATCGTCACCATATGTAACATTGATGATGGATCTTAAAGGTCCATCACAAGCATGACACTCAACAATGACATTTTTTCTTGTAGTGTTTCCAACCTTCTGCTACCTTGTTCCACCATTTTGACACCTCTAAAATCTTCAAAATGCATTTAGATGAGAACTATGACATCCTGTAGTAATTCCTGTAAAAACTATTGGAAACCCTGTAGCAGTTCCTATAATACTACAGGAAACCCTGTAGTAGTTCCTGTAGTACTATAGGAAACCCTGTTTAAACCTGTTTTAAGAAGAAATGATAGTTTGAGCCTAGGGTAGGCCCTCAACTTGACTTCCATGACTTTCTCCCATTTTGATAACATATTTTACGCCTTGGACAAAAGCTAGAAAGAGATTAGAGACCTCTTCAAAAGCCTCTTTTCATCACTGCAGTTTGAGTTATGTTTTGATGTTGAATGTCTTATTTCCTTTTGTTTCCTTCTTCTTCTCTTTTCTGGACTAGATTATTTCCTAATGGCCTTGGAGTTCTCTATTTTGAGTAGGTATCTCTTAGGCACTACCATTTTTGATTTTAGTAGAATTTGTTCCTTTCTTCCTTCTTGTAGCAACATTCTGCCTTTGTATAGTAGTCATTCCTTTTTCCTTCAGGGTCTTCTAACTGTATGGGAGTGAGGAGTTGGATGATGATGTTAGGGCTCAGAGGGAGTTGTGTAACTTTGTGAAAATGGAGAGGATGCTCTGTTTTCTTTTTCAAGAAATTTTCAGGGTAAGACAGAGTGTAGGGTTTGTTCTTGAAAAATATTAATGTTTCTCTTATGAAATGGGATGGATAAATGATGGATAGATAGTGGATTTGAAGTGGATGGAGGGCTTGGAGTGCTTTGGTGACTTGGCATTTTCACAAATTTCCTCTTTTAACTATTATCCCCATTCCTCAAAATCATCACCCTTCATTATTAGGCTTTTCCACATTGCATGAGTGAAGGAGTGAATTGCAATTAACCCATCCCCCATGGTTGCTAATATTTTTATGGAAGATTTCAAATACAGGGCTTTGGCCTTAGCCCGCCTCTTCCCTAAACTGTGGAAGAGATTTTTGGACGACAAGAATGTCATCTGGTCTCATGGCTAAGATGAGTTGGATCTTTTCTTCCAGCATCTTAACAATCAATCCTCCGCCATTAAATTCACTATGGAACAAGAATTCGATGGATTCCCTCCTTTCCTTGATTTTCTTATTTGAAAGAATAATGATGGTTCCCTCTCCCACCAAGTGTTTTGGAGGAGAACTCATACTAAGCAATATCTTCATGCCAACTCCCATCATTTCCCTGTGCAAAATTTGGGAGTTCTCAACACTCTTGCTACTCGAGTGCTATGAATCTCTAATGAAAATAGCCTCGATAAAGAGAAAACCCATCTCCTTAATGTATTTGTTAATAATAGTTATAGTAGGCACCTTGGTCAGAGGGCTTTCCTTAAATCCAGCAAGAATTCATTCATCAAGAAAGCCCCTAAAGATCAAGCCTCAAGGGTCCATCTACCTTTTATCCAAGGAACCATTGATAAGATTGCTAGGATTCTTAAGAAGTATAATTTTCCCTCAACCTTTAGACCTATTGACACTCTTTTTACTTCCCTCCGATAGGTGAAATATACAATTGACCCTAAGGACATGAAAAGTGTCTATATGATCCCCTGTTCTTGTGGGACCCCCTACATTGGAGAGATTGGTCGCTCTATTAATCAGAGGATTAATGAGCGCTCAACTAACCTAAAACATGGGAGGACCTGGTCTTTTGTTCTTGCAGAGCATGCTGAGAAGACCAAGCATCATGTTTGTATTGAGGAGGCCCAACTTATTGTGAAGGTTTCACATTTTCACCACCAGAAGTTTAGAGAAGTAATTGAGATTGAAAAAAGGCCAAACAATCTCAATAGAGATGATGGTTGGAAGATCAACAGTTGTTGGATCTCTTCCCTCTCCCTAGTTGGTTTTTCCCCCCTGTCTTCTTACCCATATTCTGAATTTATTAGAATGATTTTGTTGCATTAGGTAACTTTGAATTTTATCTCTATTAATAAGTTATACAATATTAATATCAATAAGAACATTACTATTATTAATGATTAAATAAGAATATTATAATATTAAAGTTATAATATCAATGTAAAATTTTTAGGAGTTATAAATCCATAATTTTTGTTTTTGTCCTACTAGTCTTTTATAATTTTACATCATTTCCTTAAATTTATTTGATCACCCCTTATATGACTATCATAATATGATTATAAATGATCATTAATCTAAAATTTATTAGATAGATTAAGTATACATGTTTAATTATTGGGATCTTCTAATAAGTTATATAATCCATTAGTAACATTAGGATAATACTATTACTAACTATTAGGTAATAATAATATAATTTTAAAGTAATAATTAAATCTATAATATTAGTATTACAGTTATAATGATATTAAGGTAATAGATACACACTATTATTAATATTAATCACTAATAAACATTTTATCTTAAATATAGTAACTTTTTACTTAATTATAAACATTCTTACTATACTTTAGTTAAGCATTGTAATATTAAAATGAAATATTCATCAAATCATTAATTTAACATTCATAACCCACTATATATTTTAATAATAGTTATTAATTAAAAATAAATAAATAATAAATAAATTTTTCCATGTCCTTATCCCTTAGTCCATGTCCACTCTAATTCTATAGTCAAAGTTAGCTGTTACATGGTCAAATATAGTCGTTAGTCCAGTCACTTATAGTCATTTCCTAGTCAATCTTAGTTGTTGGAAGATCTGCTCTCCCTATTAAAATGCAGCCATGATCTGATTCTTCAACTTGTCCTGACGATGAACCACACTTGTTGGTTCAAAATGTGTCAACAAATATTTCATAATGTGATTTACGCCGAAAATTCTCTTATACCTGATATGGATCACAGAAGCCTCAATTCAACAGTTGAATCCTTGCACGGAAAAGCCACAACAAATAAGGTTCATTATTTTGAACGGGCACGTTTGCAGGTTTCAAAGTTGAAGTCAGATCTGGCATTTCTTAAAAGATGCAGAGGTTCCTCTATCATCTTAGTCTTTGCCCAAATTAATCATCGCCTTCATACCCCTCAGAACCGTTAGGTCTTTCTAAATACCAGTTTAGCTCTACTGAGATATGAAATTAGAAGGGTTAGATGTTCCTTGGATCTGCTTTCCCAAAATCTGCTGGCTTTACATCTGGAACTTTTGAGCTTGATTTCTACCACCCTTTGGGCCAGAATTGAAACGTGTTCAACATTCAAATGCCTGCATTTATAAGATGTCCAAATGAATAAACAAGTGTCTAAATTTTAGAGATTGGCCCAAAACTCTTCAGTGTTCGGCGGTCCTTTCACCTCTTTGAAAGGATTCTCCCATAGCCAACTTTCGGTCAATCAGAGGTCAGCCCTCCAGTCTTTGTCTTGCAGCATGTCTGGCTCAACCCACCCACATTCTATTCCATCAGAATCTGCGTTGGTTGCTAAAGAGGCCTATCCATTCCAGGTCTCATCCTTAACTGACATCCTGATCCCTCATTCAATGTCCATCTCACAGTCTCTCTAACATTTGAATGAGCCTTCCTCTAAGCCCTGCTTCAGAGTTTATTTCTCACATAGATCCTCTGTATCACCTCTAGGTCATCCGTCTACCCCCATCACTAAATCCAACCATAGGAACTTTCCCTTCCCTGATCTAAATCCTCCTACCCCCCGTGTTGAATCCAACCACAAGATCATTCCCTTACCTGGTTTGAATCCTCGCGCTGATATATAGTCACCATCCTTCGTATATGTCCCTAGCCCTTTTGGTCCATAATTTATCCTTAATAACTCTGGATCACAACTTAAAGGGCTTTCCTTACCTCCAGCAAGTGACCTAGTCCCTCTAAAACCGTCCCGCTCATCTATGTTGCAACCATCGCTTCTCCTATCGAATTGTTGTTCTATCCAGCCCCCAATCGGGGTTCTTGTCTCACCAGGTGCCTTTACAACCATAGTAATGTCTCATCTGCCTGCCCTAATGGCCGAATCAAGCTGTGAAGATATCTCGTTGACCCTTAATCTTTCCCTTGACTCTATAAGGGCTTCACACAATGGTTTACTGTCACCAACTCCAAATAGTGACCCCATCCCTTTCAATCAGCCCATCCTCGTCATTGAATCTAGCAACAATGTCATACCGAAGCTTGATTCGAAAATTGATTTGGATACAGACTTGTTGAACCATATCCACAGATGCGATATGGACCATAGGTTCTGTATTGACAGTGCTAACTATAATCATAAACTAGGTTGTTCTAATAATAATAATAATAATAATAATAATATCGACATTGTTGACTATAAACATAAACGAGATTGTTGTAATAATAATAATAATAGTAGTAGTAGTAGTAGTTTGAATCATAAGAATAAAAATCAAGATAACAACATTAATGATAATAAAGAATATATGATTTATTATAATGATGATTCGGCCAATAAGATTCATAGTAGTAATAATAATAATTATAATCTTCCTCCTTCTAAGAATAATAAAGTTATCAATCTCTCGAGCTTCTCCTTCCCCCCTACTGTTTTCAATCTTCTGGGTAAAGGTTTAAATTTTTCCCCAGCCCTTAAAAAGATCTCTATAGAAGACATTATCTGTGATATTAAATTCAGGATAAGGGGCTTACCTGATAATATCAAGGACACTATAAGGCAAGAATGTGTCATTGTCCTTGGGAAGGCAAAACCCCCCAACAGCAATATCAGCAAGGATCAATTTGATTCCCTCTGATCCTTAAACCAAAATAAAGATATCGTAGTTCTAAAAACCGACAAAGGAGGGGTTGTTGTCATCCTCAACAAAGATGATTAACGCTAGAAGATGTTAGATCATTTATGTAATAGTGGAAGCTATAAAAAGCTCTCCAAGAATCCCCTGAAAAATATCTCTAGGGTTGTGGCTCTTTCTATCAAGTCCAATAGCTCGGTGGGTTCGTTGTGCCATAAAATCATTGAGAGTAGCCCCATTACACCTAGGATCTATGGGCTTCCTAAGATTCACAAGGAGGAGCTCCCCTTAGACCCATAACCAATACTATTGGCGGTCCTACCTACCTTCTTGCTAAATACCTGGCCTTGAAGCTTAGACCCTTGCTTGGCCTTATGGAGTCTTTCGTCAAAGAATCTACATCCTTTGTTGAAGAGATTAAGGGCATTAAGCTTGATCCAGGCGAGAGAAGGGCTTTCTAGCTGGAGGATGATGCTGGGTCAGAACATATGGTTGTAATCCTCTTGCCACTTTTCATCTTAATAAATCTATTCGAGCTTTCCTCCATATTCTTGTGCGTTTACTTAGATATGCATTTATATGGTTAACACACATCTGGTCCTATGTTATTTATGAATATAGATCTTTATTCTTCGATAGTAGTATGTTGCTGTGATTCCACAGGTGCTCTTTGAAACTGGTAGATGAAGAAGAAGCAGCTAAGCTCTATCAGGAAGGAGAGGAATCAAACAAGGAAATTAAGTGCAAGACTAAGGTTGGTCTCCTTGGTTCCACTCTTATCTATTTTCATAAAGGAAAACAAAAGTAGACTTTACTTGTTTGTTTCTAAGATAGCTACCAGTCTTAGTGGGAATAGCAGCATCCGAGTGGACACTATTCCCAATAACAAAATGGCGACTCCGTTGGGGAGTGACTAGGTTGTTTGTTAGCCTATCTTTGTTTCTTTTTTAAACTTACAGATGGAGCCTGAAGCCAAGCTAGCTAGCCTTCGAACCACATTTGTTATACAAATGCAAAGTAGATCAATGCTACTTCAGTCTATCTTCAGGTTTTGTTTATGCATTAAACAATCAATCTGCGAACAGTCTAATTTCCGTAAGTGGTGGCTCTAGTAACCTCCTTAGATCTACCTCTGTGATTTACATATACTGAACATCACTTACTCGGCCTAAATCCCTGAACTGAATTGCAAATTGTGAGTAAAACGCGTTCAAAGTCTCGCACTGGTACCATCGCACCCTACCTTCAAGGCATTCTATATGCATCGCACTTCTTGAGTGCAGTAGGTGCGCTGCATACTGAATTCACTGTGTGACAGGTGCAATGGTCAGGGAAAGTTAACTTTACCTTCAGACTTTGGTTTTTTCCTCACTGTTTTCAGTCCTATTAAGGATTTTTGTTGTCTATGGTCAGTGTATTTATGTGAAAACCCCCTTCTCTTACATTATTTCGCCTCCATAGTGCAAAGAACTGTAAGTGTTTTTATGTATTGTGCACCATTTTCAGTTCTCTTTTGCAAAAAAGTAGCATAGTTGAACTGTCGTTTCTTGATCTGAAAGTGTCGTAGCTGTCATTTTCAGTCATAGAAAACAATCCCATTATTTTCTATAGTCGATTATACAGCTACTATTGCATATGATTTGAATTAGTAGTTTTTAAAGTGTCGAAAAGCCATTTTCATTTCGAAATCGCAAAGTGTCTCTCTTACCTTCACTTCATTTTGAAAATAAATTTGTTGAGTATTGTCACTTTGAAAATAATTCAGATTTACACATAGCTTTCTTATCATCATTCATACATTAAGAAGGCTGAAAACAAATACATGCATGTGCATTTGCATTTTGACTGCTTGGTTTGATTTAGGACAGTGCATTTAGCGTGTGCTTTGTGCTCTTTGTTGAAAAATTCTCAACTTTCTTTCCTTAGTAGCTAAGATTTTCACTGCCAAAAGAAGATTAAATGTTTTGTTTATCATCTTAGACTGCATTTTAGGAATTGTATACACATCACACAGTGAACCTGAAAGGCAAATTTTTAAGCAAGATCAACTTAAAATAAATTTAATGAATCTAACAATGCTTTGGAACCTAATGCACAACATCTAGAGGCCTAGGCTAGAGACGTATTCCGACGTTGTTAAACCTGGTAACTGTTGTTTTCATTGTTGGTTGGGTGATTCCTCCACTCTAAGATGACAAGTGCCAGTACAGACTTGTGCTCCCACGTACTGTCGAGTATATTTTGGGAGACCAAAATAGGCTGCATCCTTTATCATTAGGAAGCCATGTCTGCCGCCCTATCGATCACAATGCACTGAACACAACATTCGGGAAGATTGACTACCGTACCGTAAAAAGTATTCTGTAGTTTTGCGATTGGTTTGGTAATCCCCTCTGCCTAGATCTCCAGAGAAGTCCATTTTTCTCCTTTTCAAACTCCTTAAAGGAAAAGGTCGTCTAAGCACTTGTCACTTCAGGCTCAATAAAAATCGAAGGCGACTAGAGTCATCTTTTGTTTTTTCTCGACTCTTTAAAATTGAAAAAACAAGTTGTGTCAAAGCATCTAAATTTTATTTTAATCGGAATAACATCAAAAATTCCAATCGTTGGTCTTTAGGTTGAGAAAATGGAGTCTACCAACCAAGGATTTCCCCTTGGAGGAAATCCTAGTCCCTTCTCCTCTTGGGGAGATGTTGGTGCACCCAATATGGCCACTTTGTCATTTCCAGGGTTGACAATTGGTTTGCCAGTCTGGCTCTTCTCTACCTCTATTGTTCAAAATCCCATAGTTCCTGAACAATCAAGTCAGCAACTAGATGACACTAGAGTTGCCTCCCAACCTTCTACTTCGTTTGATTCTCCCTATCCTCCTTCCTCTTCGGTTGATAAAGCCGATAAAGCTAAAAATCAAGTAATTGAGAAGAAGAAGAACCATAAAGAGAAAAAGGAAAAGAAAAAAAAGGAACCAAAATCGAAAGGGGGCAACCAAGCATCATCTAGCGAAAATCCTCACACCACACCATCGAAACCTAAATATCCTTGTGTCATTTGCAATAGAGACCACTATGACCGAGATTGTCCCTGCATCCCTCAGAGATAAGGGACTGGTCTCCTCATTTGCACAAACTGGTGGCTTCAAACTCTGACAATCATGTTGAATGCACACCATCAACCAGTGAAAGTGAAGCACCTAGACAAAAAGGAATCCCATATTTCCTTGTAAATTGTGTGAAGGCAATCACGCCGCCCACCATTGTCCCTTCCTTGACGAGGCTAAAAGAGTTTTGGATGACTGTCCTACTTCATCGCTACGGATTCCTCCTCGATATAAAAAACTCTTTCCAAGTCCTCCACCAGTTGAAAATCCAGCTGACCTGTCATTGTGGTCGGTCGAAGTGTCTATCATTGAAAATGAACCCTATGAATCCATACCAGACAAAAGTCAAAAGGTCGAGACGGCAGTTGAACTGGTCTTTCCTTCATAGTGTTCATCTTTGAATGATACCGTCACTGAAGAGAAAGATGTTATAGACATTTTTGGTCACTTCAACCCCAATCATAAATGTCCATAAACTGAGGGCTCCTAAGTCTATAAAAGTGTTGCTTCACTGCCTAAAGGAACAAGGTCAACTGATTACATCATCTCCCAGAGGTTCTCCACTGAAAACTGCTCATAAATGGTCAAAATTGGACCATACTGAAAGCTCAATGTAGAGGGTACGATGCATATCACCTTACCAGTGTAGAAGGTGTGATGCATACTGATTTTCTCCTCTGTAGGGTGCAATGGTCGGGAATGGACAAATGGCAGGGACAAAAATGCGAGGTGGAAGATCATGGAATCTTCCAGAAGCTTTCCCTCTGACACTTGCCTCTCTATTTTCAACCAGGGATGAGTAAGAGATCATCATTCTCCAAGTGGAAGCAGGAACTATCAGAGAGAGGACACTAATCAAGATCCCAGAAGATGACTCACCTCTCTGTAATCATCTACAATATGGATCCCTCATCACAAAGATCTAGAGGCTGGAATTTTGTATCTTATAGAGAAGTGTTGTTGGTTTTCTGGTGTACATTCATAGTGTTGGGTGATCTAAGCTTTGCTTGAGGTGAAGAAGGGCTTCCTAGCTAGAGGATGATGCTGGGTCAGAGCGCATGGTTGTAATCCTCTTGCTACTTTTCATCTTAATAAAGCTATTCTTGTTTCCTTCCATATTCTTGTGTACTTGTTTATATATGCATTTATATGGTTAATACACATATGATCCTGTATTATTTATGAATTTAGATCCTTGTTTCTTTGATAGTAGTATGTTGTTGTGATTCCGCAGGTTCCTTTGAAGCTTGACAGACAAAGAAGAAGCGGTGAAGCTCTATCAAGAAGGAGAGGAAATCAAACGCAAGACTCAGGTTGGTCTTCTTTGTTCTCCTCTTGTCTATTTTCATAAAAGAAAACAATAGTAGACTTTTATTTTTTGTTTCTAAGATAGCCACCCATCTTAGTGGGAATAACAGCATCCAAGTGGACACTATCCCCGGTAACAAAAGAGAACGACACCGTTCAAATTATTTTCATCAACATAGACTCCGATGAACTTGGGGGCAGTCCACCCATTCCTTTATTGCAGTAAGGAAGTTCATCAGATTCATATCCGGCCGTCTATTCGTTCCCACCTCCAAGCAACCTAGTCATTTCCTTCGACTGTAATCTACTAGGCAGACCCCATTTACCAGCTAGTGTACCATTCAAAATCATTGTAAAAGCTTACAGAGTGGTCATGGCCGGTACCATCATCGATGAAGGGACTTCTGTGAGTATCCTTTCCTCAACTGCTTGGAAAGCACTTGGTTCGCCATCGTTTTTACCTGAAATGAGAAATCTGACAGGCTTCGACAAAAGAACCAGTTGACCTTTAGGGATCCTTCCAAATGTGCCCATTATTTTGAGAAGGAAAACCGTTCACATGAACGTGATGGTAGTTCAAGGACCCTTGGATTATAATCTACTCCTTGGAAACGACTATATTTATTACATGGGAGCCATCGTCTCGTCACTCTTTAGAGTAATGTGTTTTCCGCACGAAGGCAGAATGGTCAAGCTCGTAGACCAAATGTCATTCCCCGGTTCACACATCGCAAATAGTCAAATGCAATCCCTAAATGGTCTTTTCATGCAAGTAATGTCTCATCAATCTCCAGTCTGTCCACCTGATGAGCGCGAGTGATTCAGAAGATGTGAGTGAAACCTAGGGGGCATGCACCCTGGTCTGTTTCGGCAGGAAAAAATTGGGTATAGAGTGGGTTTCTGCGGGGGATATATGACTAGTCTGACACACCTGTCCTCACAGGAAAATGGGATTAGGCTGGAATAAGATACCTTCGTTAAGGTTATGCTGAGTGGCATGCGTTTACGCCACTCCCCTTTGTCTATTTTGGTAGACATCGCCATGAAATAATTCGGCCTACTTCGTGGGGAGCTTTCATGGTAGCCTGGAAATTTTTCGCTATACCTGGGGGCATGCAAACCTTTCCCCATGCAAGCGAAGAGAGACTATTTATTATTTAAATTTGTAGGACCTCTAACCCTTTAAACCCGTAAGGCTAGTTGTTTCCTAACTTGCATAAAGAAAGTCTATGATAACAATCAAGTTGTTTCATTATTCACATTAACTTCATGATTTCCACACAATCAAATATGGAAAAAATTTGATCGGGAAACCTAGCCTCATCTAAACTTCCTGAACTGTGCATTACGTAATCTCGTCCCTCAAGCAACAACCCTACCTTTTGGCACTATGCAATGCATAACTCCTACCTCCAAAGAATATGCACTATGTAGTCGCAGTGTTTAAGCCCATAACTTGAGCTCCAAAAGTACACAATCCTTCTGATGCAGGAGCATCCAGACTTAGACAGCAATGTGATTATATGTTCACATGTTATCTAACAAGAGATGAATTTCATTGACCTGAGTGGTAAAATATCAGTTTTAGTAGAGTGGGTTGGATCTCTCAAATTAATATTTATCTTAATTATTTTAATAATTAGAAAATTGTATTATTTTTAGACTAGGAGATAAGTTGTTAGTATAGGTGTGTCTTAGAGCTTGGAAATATGGATTTGATTGTTAGACTGATAATAATAGGGATCGAGTTGTTAATACGGTTAGGATAGGATTTGATTCATAAAAGGAAAAATAATGTAATGACAAAGAGATTAGAGGATCGAGAATAGAGTGTGTAAGTGATAGTTTGAGTGACAGAGATAGGGTTTGAGATTGAACAGAGGTCAGAAAAATTGTTGTGATTGAGCCAAGAGGGACAAGACTCTGTAATTTACACTTTTTTGAATAAATGATTAAGTGTGGTGTTGCGTGTTAATTCTGGTGGACACGTTCATTTGTATCTGTGTATTGTCATTCTGGACTTAATCGGGTATTTTTCTCTATTCAAACACTTTATTCATAAATCAAAGTTAATTAGTGTTAAGGGATAATATTGAGCTTAAGTACTAAAAACCTTTCCTTAAGCACTTTTCCTTAAAGTATGAATTAAAGCACGTGGGTTGTATTTGATAAGCGAGAAGCAGTATTTCATGCAATTACCTTTAGCGGTCGACACGTAGCATGAAAAACCCAGTTTTCCCATGTGCCCTCAACCTAATATCATCCATGCAAGAATCCACGCGAGATTGTGTGACAACCATTTGACTGGACGGGTCACATCGTCAGTGGAGATTGTTTCGGTAAGTTGATGAGCGGACGACGCGATATCTGTTGGATCTAGAGAGGTGAGATCAATGACGTGGATTGAAGTGCTCAACAAGAGGAGAAGTCAACGAGGGACCGACGGTGATTGGTCAAGTAAACGGGACCCACAGGGGGAAATACACATACATAATCCATTTAAGTGCAACTGATTGGTTATAAAGTTAACTAGTGGTCTAATTCTAGACTACCACCTCATTTTCGTTAACCTCCTGTGTCATTTTGGTATTAGAGCACATAGATTAAGTTTTTCTACAATAAACATGCCACCGAGGAGAGGAGATTTCATAGGTAGGGGGAGACCTGTAGCAAATGTAGTTATGTTGGATGAGATCATAATTCTACATACAAGGATGGAGACAATGGAGACTGCTCAGAGGATAGCAACTGATGAAGGAGATGCCAGTGCTACAGAAGAAACTTCTAAGGAAGAAGAAGAGGATGAAAGTGAAGCTACCAAAGTTCTCAAGATATTGGGCAAAGCAAGTGGAAGACAAAGATGGAAATACCTTTGTATGATGGGAATCTCAATGTAGGAGAGTTTATGGATTGAATCAGTTCATTTGATAAGTATTTTAACTATGAAGAGGAGGTTGATGACAAAAAGAAGGTGAAATTTGCAATTACTAGATTGAAGGGTCATGCAACTATCTTGTGGGATGAATTATAAACATCCAGAGCAAGAAAAGGGAAGGCCACTATCAAACAATGGGATAAAATGGTAAGTAGATTGAAAGCCAAATTTATGCCAAAATATTATCAATTAAATATTTTCAGACAGTTACAAAATTTGAGGCAAAAGTGAATGATTGTCAAAGAATACACAAAAGAGTTTTACAAGCTAAGTATTAGAGCAGGACATGTAAAGGATGATGTAGAAAAGGTAGCCAGATACATAAATCGGTTGAGATATGACATACAGGATAAAATCAGCTTGCTGAGTCTAAAGACAATTGAATATTCCTATCAAGCAACTTTGAAGGTAGAGGAGGATTTGAACCCAAAGGAAGAGGCCGAGGAAAAGAAATTCGGTGTTACACATGTGGAGAATGGGGACATGGATCATGGGACTATCCTCATAATAAAGCAACAAATCAGAGAAATGTGAATGTGGCTGAGGCAATGGAAGAGAAACCTCAAATTGCAGACAAGGAAGAATCACCTAAAGTAGGAGAATCCTTGTCATTGAAAAGGGTATTGCTTAAGGCAGAGAAAGAGACAGGAGAACCAACTCAGAGAAAGATTTTATTTAGAACTACATGAAAGTCCAAAGGAAAATGATGTAAAGTGATAATTGATAGTGGAAGCACTGATAACATTGTTTCTACAAAAATGGTGGACAAGTTAGGACTAGTGAAAACAGTACACCCTACTCATTACAAAGTATTATGGTTGCAAAAAGGACATCACCTTATTGTGACAAAAAAATCCAAGATAGAGATCCAGATTGGTACTTATGAGGATCTAGTATTGTGTGATGTAATGCCAATGGATGTATGTCACATATTGATGGGAAGACCTTGGTAGTTTGATTAGAATGCTATTCATGATGGGAGAAGAAATACTTACACTCTGGAGAAGGATGGAAATAAACACACATTACTACCATTAAAGGATGAAGCGGGCAAAGAAGCGCCTGGAAATAGTGTTATGCTGATGAGTGGGAAAGAATTGCTTGCAAGAAGTCAAAAAGGATGAACAGATGCATTTTGCTATCATAAGGAGACCTAAGGTAATTTTAACTTCCACAAACTTAGATGATTTATCTGAACAGATCAAAACCCTGTTGAATGATTTTGTTGATATCATTTTCGATGAGTTTCCAAATGCATTACCACCCATCAAGAGTAGTAGTCATCATATTGATCTATTACCTAGAACAATTTTTCCAAACAAAGCAACATACAGGTTAACCCCTCAAGAAAATGTAGAAGTTAGAAGACAAGTACAGGAACTGATGGATACGTAATTAATCAGAGAGAGTCTTAGTCCATGTGTTGTACCAACAGTACTCAGTCCTAAGAAAGGAGGTGAATGGCATATGTGTACAGATTCTAGAGCCATAAACAAGATTACTATCAGGTATATATTTCCTTTACCATGCATGGATGATTTGATGGATTGTTTGAGTGGGTCTAAGTATTTTTCTAAAATAGATCTGAAGAGTGGATATCATCAAATAAGGATTAGAGAGGGAGATGAATGGAATGCTACATTTAAAACAAATAGTAGGTTGTATGAATGGTTAGTGATTCCTTTTGGACTCACTAATGCACCTAGAACATTCATGAGATTAATGAATGAAGTCTTGAAGGAATATGTAGGCAAATTTGTCATTGTTTATGTTGATGATATTCTAGTTTTCATTAGAAGTAAAGAAGAACCCCTGTAGAATTTTGTAGAATTTTTCTACAAATCAGCCAGCTCTAATACCATGTATAAATTTTTCTACAAAATAGCTAGCTCTAATACCACGTAGAAATTTCCCACCTGTAGATCACCTGGTAATGCAATGTCCTAAAGCAAAACACTTGATCTACTTCTACAAACAATTTAACAGAAGCTTAATCAACCATGAGCAACATCAATAAGAACACATATAACTGATAAGAAGGAATCAATCACACATAACACAGAAGAATTTACCTGGGGAAACCCTTGCCTAAAACCCCATCTCTGTATTATCATACAAGTGGAGATATAGTCTAGATTACACAAAGCCTTAGCTCAGAAGCTATCTAACTCTCAGTACAATCCCTCTGCTGCTCATAGATAGTCAAAGGCTTCTCACAAACCTTCTCCTTTTCCCTCCAAGCCTCCTATTTCCTTGTGCAGTTTCCCTTGGGGTCTAGTGCTACCACCTGTGTGAATTGGCCTCTTCACACACTCACTAACTTCTAATCTAACTGCACAAACCTGAAGGAGATAAATCCTCATCATGGATGAGCTTCTTTTATAGGAAAAATATTCATCCAATTGATAGTACATTGTCCCTTCTCTGATCTCAACTGGGTCTCTGTCTGAACTGACGTGAATGAGTTATCCATGAGTGTATACTTAGTTATCTAAAAATAATAGTTGTCACATGCATGCAAGCATCAACAAACTATATTTCATTAATTTAACAACTTGTTAAATTAATCTAACTGAACTTGACTAAGTTAAACTAAGTCAACTGATCCTCTCAATATAGAACTCATCCTTAATTCCTCAATCAGTAGAGCAAATCAAGGACACACTTCCCAATCAGTGGAGAAATAATTGAATGTTCTCACAAAGACTTCAAGTTTGCTTTTCCTTAAATAATTAACTCATGGAGAATTTATTAATTAATATTCCAAACCACTGGTAAGACCAAATTCAAATTTTACTTCCTATAGATAGACCAGGGACTGCTATAAATAGGAAGGGACCCAGAAATGCTATTTTTAGAAGATGCTATTTTTATCAATTTCACCTCTCACCCAAGGTGGCCAAAATGCTCATTGACCAAACTTCTATTTTTAGAAGTTCTATTTTTAGCAGTTCTAGTTTTAGCAATTTCTAAATTTACATTTCTTGTTGCAAACTTTTCAACACTCCCTCTCAACAAGAAAGGCTTCCTCTCGAACCTGATCCTATAACTCTGGAATGTTCTGCATGCAACACATCTAACAAGTGCAGTTTCTCCAGCAACCTCGGAGCAAAAAACTCCCAACTGACCACTCTGTTGGGCTAGAAACATACTCTGATGTTGAAGCTCTACCTGCTGCTGACAAGTGTTCCCTACCTGACCTCTGCGCTACTACAACATATCCATGCATCTTGCACTATTGCACCCTTCTCTGTTCTACCCTACACTATGCAACACACTTGTGCCTCTCACATTGCTGCAACCTGCATACTTTGCGTTGTCCTGGGATTCCTTGCACTATAGCTCTCTCTGTCACTTCATCCGCATATTTCTCTACCCAATCAATTAGTTCCTGCTACTCCACATCAGGGCTCCCATAGCAAGGTCTCATCCAAGAGGTTGGGTACCTCAAGGATCCTGCTCGTCCTCCTCGAGACGATCACTCCACATTGCCCCACCTCCTACTTGGAGGTATGGCTATATCTGATCCCTCTACCCACCTGGTTTGAAGTTTCCTCCTACTGGAGGTCTCTTCATGAGTAGATGTCTCTACTTGATCTCCTCTCAATCTCTCTCGTTGTGGCTGCCCCACAACCTTATGAAGCCACTGCACCAATCGTGGCTCCCCCACAATTGTCTGAGACTTCTTCTGGTGCTGCATGTTGAGAGGTAATATACTTTCCCTCTGAACCACCCAATATCTAACCTTTGCCTTGCTCCTCAAGTCTTTGCATGCATCTTGTACCTCAAGTGCATGCAGGCTCTTGGCTAGCACACCAATCTATTTCATGTTTCCTGCCATCACGAAATTTTCCAGAAAAAGAGATGATTTTAAATCAGAAATATCTCCCTCATCCGAACTCCGATTCAGCCGATTTTTTTTTGAATTTAGGTATTTTTCTGCAAGGAATCCAAATCTGCTATTTTTTTCTGAAATTTTTGTACAAAATTTTTAATCTCTTCTCTATAAACTCTCGGCCCAAAACTCAAAACTTTGAAATCTCCTCTTCTTGTATATTGTTCTTCCTTAATCACCTATGCTCTGATACCATGTAGAAATTTCCCAACTGTAGATCACCTGGTAATGCAATGTACTAAAGAAAAACACTTGATATACTTCTACAAACAATTTAGCAAAAGCTTAATCAACCATGATCAACATCAATAAGAACACATATAACTAATAAGAAGAAGTCAATCACACATAACACTGAATAATTTACTCGGGGAAAGCACCTGCCTAAAACCCCATCTCTGTATTATCATACAAGTGGAAATATAGTCCGAATTACAAAAAGTCTTAGCTTGGAAGCTATCCAGCTCTCAGTAAAATCCCTCTGCTGCTCACAGATAGTCAAAAGCTTCTCACAAACCTTCTCCTCTGCCTTCCAAGCCTCCTATTTCCTTGTGCAGTTTTCCTTGTGGTCCAGTGCTGCCACCTGTGTGAATTGGACTCTTCACACACTCACTAAGCTTTGATCTAACTACACAAACCTAAAGGAGATAAATCCTCATCATGGATGAGCTTCCTTTATATGAAAAATATTCATCCAACTGATAGTACATTGTCCCTTCCCTGATCTCAACTGGGTCTCTGTCTGAACTGGCATGAGTTATCCATGAGTGAATACTCAGTTAGCTTAAAATAATAGTTGTCACATGCATGCAAGCATCAACAAACTATATCTCATTAATTTAACAACTTGTTAAATTAATCTAACTGAACTTGACTAAGTTAAACTAAGTCAACCGATCCTCTCAATATGGAACTCATCCTTAATTTCTCAATCAGTGGAGCAAATCAAGGACACATTCCCCAATCAGTGGAGAAATAATTTCATGTTCTCACAAAGACTTCAAGTTTGCTTTTCCTTAACTAATTAACTCATGGAGAATTAATTAATTAATATTCCAAACTGCTGGTAAGACCAAATTCGAATTTTACTTCCTATAGATAGACCAGGGACTGTTATAAATATGAAGGGACCCAGAAATGATATTTTTAGCAGTTTCACCTCTCACCCAAGGTGGCCAAAATTCTCATTGGACAAACTGCTATTTTTAGAAGTGCTATTTTTAGCAGTTCTATTTTTAGAAATTTCTAAATTTACATTTCTTGTTGCACACTTTTCAACAACACCTAGAGCATCTTAAGTTGGTTTAAGAACTCTGCAGAAAGAGAAACAACTGATAAATCTGAAGAAATTTAGTTTCATGAAAGAAGAATTAATCTATTTCGGACTTCTAGTTTCTAAAGAAGGTTTGAAAATGGATCTAGAGAAGGTCCAAGCAATTTGGAACTGACCTACTCCAAGAAGCATATTTGAGGTAAGAAGCTTTCATGGTCTTGCAAGTTTTTATAGAAAAATTATCAGAAGTTTTAGTCAGATTTGTGCACCAATTATTGAAGCAATCAAAGAGACTAATAATCCATTCAAGTGGACAGAAGCAACAGACCAAAATTTTAAGTTGTTGATGAAGAAAATTACAAAGAAACTAGTTTTAGCTTTACATGATTTTGGGAAAGTTTTCCAAGTTGAAACTTATGCTAGTGGAGTTGCAATTGGAGTATTTTTAAGTCAGGAACAAAGACCAATAGCCTACTTTAGTGAGAAACTAAATGAAGCTAAGAAGAAGTATTCTTCTTATGATAAAGAATTTTATGCTATTGTGCAAGCTTTAAAAAAATGGATACATTATTTTCTACCAAATGAGTTTGTATTATATTCTAACAATCATGCATTACTGTTCATAAACAACCAGCGAAAATTGAACTAGAAACATGCCAAGTGGGTAGATTTTTTACAGAGTTTTACTTTTGTGATAAAACACACAAGTGGTAAGTTGAACAAAGTTGTTGATTCTTTAAGCAGGGTAAATTTAATTGTACGAGAATTAAGATTTGGTTTTGTAGGATTTGATGAAATGGTTGATATGTATAAATATGATTCAAAACTCTAAGATATTTATGCAGTTGTACAAAAACCAATAGTTCTTAACAGAAGTCAGTGGTTAGATTATCTTATCCAAGGAGAAATAATATTTAAAGGTAACAAACTGTGCATTCCCAAATGTTCTATGAGGGAAAACATAATCAAGGAGAAACATAGTGGAGAATTATCTGGTCACTTTGGACAAGAGAAAACCTTTTCTCAGGTAAATGCTTTTTAGTATTGGCCAAAGATGCAAACTGATGTTAAGAGATTTGTTGAGAAGTGCAGGATATGGCAGCATGATAAAGGGAGAAGCCAAAATATATGATTGTACCAACCATTGCCAATACCAAACCGACCATGGGATGTAGTTAGTATGGATTTTGTTTTAGAGTTACCTAGAACTCAAAGAGGGAATGATTCCATTTATGTTGTGGTAGATAGATTTTCCAAAATGGCACATTTCATTGCATGTGAAAAGACTAGTGATCCAACTGTTAGGTTGTGTTATATTCTTTCCACGTAGTTAACAGGGGGTTTGAAGGGCACCCGTAACCCCACTTTATGGAGTCCAGGGTAGTGCCCCGGAAAATTTTTGTTTCGGACCCTATGTTAGGTTGGGCAGACCCACCTATGGTTTTGTGCATGATTTTCGCACATGTTTTTTGGACGCAATGGTTTTCGGTCCATGGTATTGGACGCAATGGTTTCCAGTCCATGGTATTGGATGCTTCGGCATGTATAAATATGTATTGTAACATTAAAAGGAAAATAATGAAAAATCAAGCTGGTAGTCCTGATTTTTGGATCCAAGGGAAAATCTCTATGTATATGTGTTTTATGTGTTTTTCTCTCGCACTGTTTATTTTCTATGTTTTAAAATTCATATGCAGGTAATTTTTGTATGGGGTTAAAACCTACATTTGTTATCAAAGCTATTTTGGCTTCAAGGGGACGCCTTTGCTGCTGAGGGGCTTAGCTTGGGCCTGTGGTGGACCTTGTTTAGTGGGAGATCTGCGAGAACGATTCTGGTGGTGAAAGAAGATGGCGAGCAGTGGAAAGATAGAGATCAAGAAATTTAATGGTCAAAGTTTTGAGTTATGGAAACTCAAGATGGAAGATCTGTTGGTGGATAAAGACCAGTGGATCGTGGTAGATCTGGGTACTAAACCAACGTGAGTGTCCGATGAAGAATGGAAGAAGTTGGATCGAAAGGCAAAGAGCACAATACAATTGTGTGTCTCAGATTCAGTATTGCTAAAATGTATCAGGGGAAGCTACGACAAAGGCTTTGTGGGACAAGTTAAGGACTTTGTACCAATCTAAGTCTTTGGTGAATAAAATGTTCCTGCGGAAAAAGATGTATAACCTGAGGATGAAAGATGGAGACTCGGTGACAGAGCATCTGAATGCGTTTAATACTGTGGTCAGTCAGTTAGCATCTGTTGATATTAAAATTTCAGATGAAGATAAGTGCATTAGTTTTTTGTGTTCTCTACCAGATTCGTGGGATATTCTAGTTATTGCAATAGGTAGCCATGCAACTACCTTGCATTTTGATGAAATAGTCTCATCCTTGCTGACGAAGGAGATGAGATGGAAAAATATGGAGAGCTAGAATGGTGATGCCTTGTCTGTACGAAAGAAGACCCAAAACATAAACAAAAATAAGTCATCGAGTGGGAGATCTAAATCTAGAGGGATTTCTAAATCTCTAGGAAAACCTGTAAAGGTGGTGTGTTGGAAATGTGGAAAGGAAGGGCACTTCAAAAGGGACTATAAATCTAAATCTCCTGATAAAGGAAAGGGATCTGATGATGCTCCTTCTACAGAGGCAAAAACCACCTCAGATGAAGGTGGGGAGTGTACTTGGCTTCTTCAAGTACACATGTAGATCATGAGGCATGGTTGATTGACTCAGGTGCATCCTTTGACTTCACTCCCCATAGAGAGTGGTTCTGTGAGTATGATAAATATGATGGTGGTGATGTCTTCTTGGGGGATGACAGGAAGGCTAGAATCATTGGTCATGGAAAACTAAAGTTGAAGTTGCAAGGTGGAAGGGTTAGAACACTTCTAGGTGTTCTACATGTTCCTGTATTGGCCAGAAATCTGATTTCTGTAAGCAAGCTGGATGATGCAGGTGTAAAAACAGTGTTCGAGAAGGATACCTGCAATATGGTTTAGGGAGCACTGGTATTGATGCAGGGAGTTCGAACTGGAACTCTATACAAGCTGCAAGGTAGCACTGTTGTTGATGGGTGCAATAGTTCTGTGGTTCCTGAAAGTGGAGTGGAAAATGTAGTTGTCTTTGGAGATAGGACCATGTTGTGGCATCAGAGGATTGGACATATTGGAGAGAAGGGCCTTTGAATACTTCATGGTAAAGGTATGGTAGAAGATATGAGTAATAGCTCTCTAGATTTTGATTTCTGTGAAAATTGTGTATATGGGAAGCAGAATCGGGTGAGTTTCCCCTCTAACAGTAAGAGGGTGAAACAGAGATTAGAGCTTGTGCATAGTGATTTGTTTGGACCTCTGAAGGTTCCATCACTGGGTAAGTCTATGTACTATGTATCATTTATAGATGACTTCTCAAGGAATACATGGATATATTTCCTTAAGAAGAAATCTGAAGTCTTTGACATGTTTAAAGAATTCAAGGCTCTAGTGGAAAACTAGACACAGAAGAAGATAAAGGTGTTGAGGACAGATAATGGTGGAGAGTTTTGTAGTAAGGAATTTGAATAATTCTATAAGAAGTGTGGTATAGCACAACAGAAGACAACTCCATATACACCTCACCAAAATGGAGTTGTAGAAAGAATTAATAAGACGTTGATGGAAAGGGCAAGAAGCATGTTCAGTGGTGCCAGGTTAAGACAGGAATTTTGGGCAGAGGCAATGGATATTGCATGTTACCTAGTCAATAGGTCACCTCATCAGCATTGGAGGATAAGACTCCACAAGAGGTATGGACTGATAAGAAACCATCTCTTTCACATCTGAGGGTATTTGGATATGATGCATATGTACATGTTCCAAAGAAGAAACGCACCAAGTTGGATAGTAAATCTGAAAAGTGCATCTTTATTGGGTATAAGGATGGTTTAAAGGGTTATAAGCTTTGGAACCCAGTCACATGGAAGGTTTTGTATAGCTGAGATGTGGTGTTTAGAGAGGTGAAATATGTTATTAAACATGAAGTCCAATGAAAGGAACCTAAGAAGATAGAGTTTGAGCTAAAGGAGGAAGAATAAGAATCTATAGTAGAGGAGGAATGAGAAGATGAAGAGCCACAAACTTCTGTTGTGAGAAGATCATTTCGAGAAAGAAGGCAGCCTGAAAGGTATAGTCCATCTACTTTCTATTCAAATTTTGCTTTATCTATTACTGGTGATGATCCAAGAACTTTGAAAGAAGAAGTAGATTCAGAGGATGGAAAACTCTAGAAAGAGGCCATGGTTGATGAAATGGAAGTCAGTTGGATGAGTAAGAAACAATTTGTAGTGGCATTATCAACTACATAAGTAGAATATATGGAAGCCACTCATGCAAGCAAGGAAGCAGTTTGGTTGCAGAGATTGTGTTCAAGTATGGGGTTAGTACAGGAAGCTATAAGGATAGACTGTGACAGCCAAAGTGCAATTTTCTTGGCAAAGAACCCTGCATATCATTCAAGACAAAGCACATTGATGTTCAGTATCACTTTGTGAGGGATATGATAGAAGACAAAACGGTGTTTCTAGTAAAGGTGGACATTTTGAAGAATATTGTAGATGCATTGACCAAATCTATGAGCTTTAAGAAGTTCTCTTGGTGTAGAGAGACAATGGGCATTTCAAGGCTGGGAAAATGACTAAGGCCTCTTGTGGCCCCCTATGGAAAGAAAAAAACAAGTGGGAGAATGTTGGGTTGTGTTATATTATTTCCACGTAATTAATAGGGGGTTTGAAGGGCACCCGTAACCCCACTTTATGGAGTCTGGGGTAGTGTCCCAGAAAATTTTGGTTTTGTACCCTATGTTAGGTTGGGCAAACCCACCTATGGTTTTGTGCATGATTTTCACACATGTTGTTTGGACACGATGGTTTTTAGTCCATGGTATTAGATGCTTCGGCATGTATAAATATGTATTGTAATATTTAAAGGAAAATAATTAAAAATCAAGCTGGTAGTCCCAGTTTTGGGATCCAGGGGAAAACCTCTATGTATATGTGTTTTATGTGTTCTGCTCTCACAATGTTTATTTTTTGTGTTTTAAAATTCATATGCAGGTAATTTTTGTATGGGGTTAAAACCTACAGCAACACATATTGCTAATCTATTTTTTTCAGAAGTTGTAAGGTTACATGGATTGCCTATAAGTATTATGTCTGATAGGGATACAAAGTTTGTTGGGAATTTCTAGCGAAATCATTGGAAGAAACTAGGTTCCAACCTTAGTTTTAGTTTAGCATACCATCCTCAAACAAATGGATAGATTGAAGTGGTAAACAAAAGCTTGGGAAACATATTGAAAAGTTTAGTGTATAACAATTTGAAGTAGTGGGATTTAGCACTTTCTCAAGCTGAGTTTTCTTATAATGAAACTCCAAACTGAAGTACTGGGATGAGTCCATTTCAGATTGTTTTTGGAATGAGTCCAAGAGTGTGTATGAACTCAGAAATTTGGGTAAATAGGAGAAAGGAAGTGAAAAAGTGGAAGAGTTTGCAGAGCAAAGGTAGAGACTACAAGAAGAAGTGAAAGATAGATTGCAGGAAAGCAGTGGAAAATATGAAGAGGAGAGAACAGGAATTCCAAGTGGGAGCTCTAGTGATGGTATACTTGAGAAAAGAAAGATTTCATGTTGGGACTTACAATAAACTAGAGATGATAAAGATAGGGCCATTCAGAGTTGTGAGGAAGTTTTCAACTAATTCTTATGAAATTGAATTGCCAGAAGGGATTGGAATATCACCTATCTTCAATGTTGCAGATTTGTATCCATACAAGTAGATAGAGTCAGAGCTACAGAAGGAACCTACAGGAGATGAAGTTCAAAATTTAAATTGGGAAGAAAAAATGATAAGGACAGTCAAGAAAGAGGTCGGAGCTGTTTTGGAGAAAAGAGTATCCAAAAGATCCAGAGGACAAGTTTATTTTCGGTATCTAGTCAAATGGAAGGGACAACCAGTGGAGGATGCTAGTTGGATAACAACAGAAGAATTACAGAAGTATGGAGTCAATCCTAAAAGTTTGACGAAGGATTATTTTCTTCCCTGGGAGTCTAATGCAGGAGCATCTGGACTTAGCCAGCAATGTGATTATATGTTCACATGTTGTCGCTAATAAGAAATGAATTTCATTGACCTGATTGGTCAAAAATTAGTTTTAGTAGATAGGGTTGGATCTCTCGAATTAATCTTTATCTCAATTATTGTAATAATTAGAATATTGTATTATTTTTAGACTAAGAGACAAGTTGTTAGTATAGGTGTATCTCATAGCTTAGAAACAGGAATTTGATTGTTAGACTAATAAAAATAGGGATCGGGTTGTCAATGCATTTAGGATAGGATTTGATTCATCAATGGAAAAAGAATGTAATGACGGAGAGATTAAATGATCAAGAATAGAGTGTGTAAGCGAGAGTTTGAGTGACAGAGATAGGGTTTGAGATTGAATAGAGGTTAGACAAACTGTTGTAATCAAGCCAAGAAGGCCAAGACTGTAATCTACAATGTTGGATAAATGATTAAGTGTTGTGTTGCATGTTAATCCTAGTGTAGAAGTTTAATTGTATCTCTGTATCGGCGTTCTGGACTTAATCGGGTATTTTTGTCTATTTAAACACTTTATTAATAAATCACAGTCAATTAGTCTTAAGGGTTAATATTGAGCTTAAGTACTAAAAACCTTTCCTTAAGCGCTTTTCCTTAAAGTATGAATTAAAGCACGTGGGTTGTATTTGATAAATGGGAAGTGGTATCTCACGCGCCCAAAATATTGTAAATGGTATTGGGAAATTTCACGCAATTACCTTTAGCAGTCGACACATAGCATGAGAAAACCACTTTTATCACCTTCTCTTGACCTAATATCATCTGTGCAAGAATCTGCGTGAGATTGTGTGACAACCGTTCGATTCGATGGGTCACATCGACGATGGAGATCGTTCGAGTAAGTTGATGAGTGAATGACACAATATCCATTGGATCTGTGAAAGTGAGATCAACAGCGTGGATTGAAGTGCTCAACAAAAGGAGAAGTCAATGAGGGACAGATGGTGATTGGTGAGGTAAGAGGGACCCTCAAGGGGAAATACACATACAAAATCTATTTAAGTGCAACTGATTGGTTATAAAGTTAACCAGTAGTCTAATTCCAAACTACCACCTCATTTTTGTCAACCTCCTACGTCACCTTCTCTCTAGCCAGTACTGGAATACACATTGCGCAGTCTTAGTCCTTAAGCCCAATGGTTGAGCTCTTGAACTACATAATTGCACAATAAACTAGACTCTTTGTCCTTCAAACATTGGGTATTGGATAGCTTCAGTCATCAAGCCCTCATCCTGGCTCCTTGAGCCCCCCAACTGCACAATCTTCAATCCTAGTCGAGCCTGAACTACACATTGAGTTGTTTCAAGGCTCAAACGTAACCCTTAATTCCTTGACCTATGCAATTATAGATTCATTAAGATTCTCCCGCAGTCTGCCACCCAGTTCCATCTCAATAAGTAGATCATCATGAAAAATCTTAGACTAGGGGTTTATCAAACTGATGTCACCTTGTCATGAGTGAATTGCAGGTACTATATCATGCTATGACAAGATGATGAGGAAGGAGATGGAGAAGGAGATTGTCGAGTCGTAAGAAGGGTCTCTTTCACCTCTAATTACCTCACATTAATTTGTCAATCCAGGAACGTTTTGTCATTTCAAAGAGTGTCTCAGTCTGAGACTCACATATGCCAGAGTAATTCTAGTAGTATAGTGCTCAAGAAAATACAAGAGTAAATGCATGCTTGAAAGAAAGTCTACTTATAGCAAACTACTTTTAAAGGCTAAATCACACATTCAGAAAACTAAGAAATTTATCAGTCAAGGGTTCAGTAGCAATAACTCATCCCTTTGTAGACTGATGGGACCAAAGGAAATCAGGGAACAAGTCCTCGATCTAGAAGCCAGACAATAAATGTCACTACCCACTACAGTCTCAAACCGCTCTTCACACCAAAGAAACAATAACGCAAATGACGGGAAGTGGAACAAAAAATAAGAAATGGAACAACAAATAAGAAATGGAACAACAACCCGGAAACTGTAATGGAAATTAAGTTTAATAAGCAACGACACCTTAGTCTACAAGATCAAATGAAACAATCGTGTCCTACAGAAATCAAATGGCAATCCTCTATCTTTAAGGACGAATCGAACAACACACAGAAATAGAACAACATTGACTAATGATGGAGTATGGAACAATACTAGAAAGTCAAATATAAATGTACAGTAACTTAACACCCGGCACACCTCAATAGTAATCTGATCTTGGTAATCCAATTGTCAATCTTAGTTACAAATAATATGATTGTCTTTTAGAATGTAACAACAACGTTCATAGATTCACTCAATCACAAGGAAATATGATTTCTAAGATGAATTCAATAATACCAATGGTCAAGTGTTACAACACAAACATTCTAGAATTGGACAGCAACGGTATCCTGTAAAAGCCGGTTATATCAGTACTTAAAGAAATAGTGATGCGTTACAGAGTTATGATATCTCTGTCTTAGGAAATGATATCACTTAACAAATCAAACATAATAGAGCCGTGGAGTAAAATAACAGAACATATCAGATTATCGAATAAATTTGATGAGCAAACCATGCATAAACCAAAAGTAATAGTACAGGAGCAAGTGTTCCTCCAGGGCCGGGCCCTTAGCCTCCAGGGGTACACCGCTTGAAGTTATTCGAGGATCAGAGATGAAATAGCAGCCAAGTTTGTATTAATGCATAGAACAGAATTACAGTAGATCACTTCTCAATGAGAGTCGATGATCAAAGTTCCAACTTTAAGAGAAATTACATAAAAACATAACAGACTCCCTTGGGCTAACAGTGCTGCCCCTTTTTATATTGGTGAAGGCGGAGATGTCTAGGTAAAAACATAGTTAAAGTAGCGGTCCCTCATGATCAAAGGATCCTGAGGGATTCACCAAATTTTTGGCTCTCAGTTATCTCTTTACTTTCTTGCGCCGAGCCGATATCTCCATTTCCTTTCCTTGGCTGATACGCTTTGATTTGGTTTGCCTTGTTTGCATGCAGTTCCCCGCCAAAGGGACAGTGGTTAACCTAGCCTCATCCTTTCCTTTGGAATGACAATCTTTCATTTCTCCTTCTCCCTACATAATAAAATGACAATTGTCAGTGTTTTCGTTTTTCATATTAATCTTACAGATTTTGTCACAATTCCTTGTTATCTACCTAGTTCATGATGCAAAAGGTTTGTAAGTTTTAATGAAAAGATGCTAAAATAATTACCAAAAACATACATTTTCTTGTACTCCACACACCCTCTTGCTACCCTTTTTCATGCCCTCATGAAAACATTGTAGTTGACATGTAAGGCAGTGAGAGAGTAGGCTAGAGATGGGATTTCATGTGGAGGTCTATAGCCATGATGCATAATTAGGTGTTCAAAAACATGGCCTAGCTAACCTCAAGAATCTCGTACAGGGCTTGGTATCCAGGTGCAGGGTGCCAAATAATTGGACTCTAGAACCTATATCCTAACCAAGATGGCCTTGCTCTCAAAATTATTTCGCCATAGAGGTGCAAGCAGTTGGCGGCTAACTTAAAATTTTCATAATTAAATGGTTCGCTAAGTTGGATATTCGGATTAGAGATCTGATAGCGAAATTTAGCGGCATCAATGGCAAGGTCTTTAATAGTAAAAAAGTATTCTATTCCCTCCCGATTGATTGTTGCATGAATGGGTTCTAATGATTCAATTACACCTGGAGTCCTCATGGGGTTCCTATGTTCCCTCCACAACTGCACTGGATTCCTAGGCTCAGCTCTTACCCACAAGTCTAATCTGTTTTCTTGTCATTGGAAAGCATTATAGGCTTTGAGCCATTTAATTTGATTAACCCCAAAAGAAATAAATGCCTGCAATTGGATATCCCCAACAAAAGGGTCGAGGTTCTGCTCGGTCTCCTGGTCTAACACAAGGTTATGCAGATAGAATTCACACAGTAATCTTTGAACCTTCACTCCATAATGCTTACATCAATTTATAAAATCATCAATGGTATTAATTTGTATAGGGGTGCCTGCTTTAACAACATTTATTTTCAATTGCAAATATCGTTCCATTAAAAACAAGGCATAATTCTTAGTAGGGGCTCTACATGCTAGGACGTCATTGTACAAAGAGCATAAGGTATCCATCTACTTGATAACTATATCTAACCTACGAGTTACCTTCGTGAGTTTTTCTTCCTCCTTTTGCCACCCTTCAAAGGCCTATATTTCAAATAAATTGACGTTCCTTAGCTGCTGTTGTAGTTCTTCATACCTTTCCCGAGGGACCGTTTGTTCTGCGAGTTTCTCTGCTGCTTGCTGAGCTTGCATCAAACCCTCTCGTAGGGTTGCTGTCCTCAGATCATTATCCCACATTGTAGTGGTGAGTGGGAGGTTCACTTGAATCTTCATATTGCATTGCCTTGCATTCATAGTCTGCATCCTTTCAGAGGGTTGTGCCGCTGTCTGAACTTCCTTGTCACTGGTCAATATATCATCCATTTGTACTTCAATATGAGCAACAGTAGAATGTTGTTCCTTTTGCTTTTGAACAACAGTCTGCTTGTGAACAGCAGACTGTTTTTTAACGATGATTTGAACAACAGGCTGCTCTTCGTCAAAAATTTGAATAACAGACTATTCCTCAACAAGGTTTGGAACAACAGACTGCTTTTCGACAGGGTTTTGAACAATAGGATGGACTCGGGTCCTCCAAAACTTTTTCTTTAGAGGTTTTTCTGTAATAGCTACATGTCTCTCCCCCGAAGTCCTTTTTACCCTTTTTCTTGTTTTCAAAATCTTGATCTGCTGTCGAAGTTGAACTATTATATTCATTAGTCTTTGATGTTCTTTCTGTATTCTCTTAATTTCCTCAATTTCCTTAGAAGGAACAATAGACTGTCTACTCCGACCTGGACTGTTATCTTGATCAATTCCCTAGTTTTCCTCTTGGGGTGCTCCAATGTTTTGTTGGGGTTGCTCAGAGGCAAGAACCCTAGCTGGTTTTGTTACCTCCTGGGTGACTTCTTTTTCTGCCTCCTCTTCTCTTAGAATTTCTTCTGGTGTAGTTTGGCTAGGAACCGACTGTTCCTCCTGTTAGGTTCCTATACCAATAGGTTTCATTTTTCATGATTGACAGTGAAAGTGCTAAATATGTTCATCCTTGCATGCTGCAAAGGTTCCATATTTTGTATACAGACAAAGAAAATTAAAAAATGAAAAGAGGGTATGCCTTACAGGAATAATAAAAAGGCGAGAAAATGATTTGGTCAGAAAAAATAGAAAAAATGAACCCCAAAACAACAGACCAAGAAAGTGGCCAGTCAAAATTCCACTGCTATCTTATTTGCAAGTTC
Source organism: Pinus taeda (assembly GCA_000404065.3). Lineage (NCBI taxonomy): Eukaryota > Viridiplantae > Streptophyta > Pinopsida > Pinales > Pinaceae > Pinus > Pinus taeda. The sequence continues at coordinate 70,574 of APFE031550716.1, forward strand.
ACAATGTGCAAAGATTACCACATTTGATGGATGGCCCAATAGTTCAATCTGGACCATGCCATGTTTAAATTTACTATTGTAGAATAGAGAATGAATACCTGTCCAAATAGTTCAAGCTTGGCAGGTGAGTAGATAGGTAGAGAAATTAAGGAGCCAAATTGCTTAATCTGGGCCCTTGAAAGAGATAAGGGTACATTTATATAGGAGGGCAGTCAAAAGAAAAGAAGACAATCAGGGTTTGCCAGTTCAAGTGCACCCAATCCAAAGGAAGAAAAAATGCTAGGTGTATTAGGCTGGGTAGGCAGTTTGAGGTTGCAGAAGTAAGGTTATAAATACTTTTTGTCTTGTCAAGGAGGACTCATCTCATCAATGACACTGGTACCATGGCAGTTATTTGGTTGCATGACTTTGGAAGCATGACTAATTCCCCTTCATTCCCACAAAGATCACTTACTAACATCCCCTCAAGGACCTTGGGATTTGCCCAAAAGGTCCAGTTTCACTCCATTTTTTATGAAATACCAAGTTGACATCTGAGTTGACTTAGTGAAAAGAAGCCACATTTCTTGTGTAAAATTGATCATTCCACAATCAATTCATTTCCCTATGCCTAAGTTTTCATTCTATAGACTTAAGTATTCATCCATGCACTTCCAAATCCATAAAGTCATATTAACATCTAGTTTTATTATATTCGCTCCCCAAAATCATTCTCCCATCCCTATTACACGAAAAACTATATAAATAACCCAAAAAAATAAATATCCCCACCCCTTGGCACTATAGCCATACAAAACTAAGTTCGGGAAATATTAAGTCCATTTGGGAGCTATATTAACCCTTTCGCATTCATATAACCTCGAGGTTTATTTAGTATCAGGCTAAAGAAATAACCACACTTACCTCCCTAAACCATACCATTACCCCGCGCATGCATTTCATTTGGCTTTTATTGATATTTGATTAATAAATAACCATATCCCTGGTGTGAACATTAAATCCTTAACCTAAGGTCTAGACCCACCTGAAACCATACAAAAATCAAAGTTTATTGGGTGCGCTCCTGTGATAATGCCCGATCATATTGCCCTCCCGTCCACCGTCGGATCGGCTCACCCAGATCCGACGGTACTAATGAATATCGGACGCGCCTCCTTCACGGTACGTTAGTACCCGATGGTCGATGGTTTCACCGTCGTACACCAGGACACTTTTCGCCCTCCTATTGCATCGAGCCACCTCTGATGATTACCGCTCCCATACCAAAGCCGATCAAATGGAAACCACTTATCGCTCTGCCCTTCCGCTCGCGTCAGCACGTGACATTGCACCCACGTCGCCTGCCACTGCTTTGTACCTGCGCGATGTCATCCGCTAACGTCACCGCCCCGCCACCATGTCAAGTGCCACGTCATCATCCACTTCATGTTCCACGTCATCCTCTGTACCGCTACGCGACAAAAAATACGTCATGATGACGTCATCCCAGAAAAGCGCCAAAAGCGCTAAAATGTCCAAAATTGGTTAAAAAGTCGTGAAAACGACTACTTTCCATTTATTTCTATTTGTGCACTCGCAAACAACGTTGCATGCACCTTCAAGACAAAATCGCCTCTAGAGCTCGTACAGTCCATCAACCTGCAATTCGGCTCCATAGCTCAGCCCCGCAGCTCAAGCCATACCTGCTAACTATCCTCAATGCCTTAGAAACAGATATTTATCCATCTTTCCACCTAAAAACCCTGTTTCATTTATAATCTCTGTTAAAAATCGCCTAAAGTCCTTGTAATTTGCATCCAAAGGTGCTCCTACTTATCACTCACCATCTTGCATGCACCATCCGAGCTATTGATTCACAAACGAACCTGCGAGTTCAAGCCATTACCTCTACAAACGGGCCATTGCCATACACTTTGTGTCCATTTTCTCCCACAGAGACTCCGAAAATTGCTCAAGCATTGAATTGAAGTGGTCGAGCACCCTATTACTTCTGTGTTAATCCAGTTTTCTAAAGGGAAACCCTGAGCTTTTTTTTTCCCTTTGCAAGCTTTTCTCCCCTTCGGGCAAAATCCAATTCCATTTCCTTGGCATTCCCTCCACAGAGTTTGAAATTCAACAAGTTTATGTAAAAGAAACCCTGTCTAAGTTCTACAAATTGGTTATTTTACCATAGAATGTACACTGTGAGGTCAGTGCCAGATGAGAAACAGTCTCCAGCATCTTGACAATAGCCTCACCGCCTGAGTCCTGTCACCTATTGCTGCTTACACCTGTATTTCAATCAAAACACAAACAGTATAAACATGGAGGCTCCAGTGGCTCTCAACATTTCTCCTTTGAATGCACCACACATGGATTTAGAGTTGTTACCTTTGGCAGACAGAGACTTCCAGATCAAAGATATGATGGGCCTCTGGTGTCACCTTAAAACTGTGTGTCACTTCAGAAACAATCACAAGAATAACACTGATATCCTGGGAATTTGGCAATCTGCTATGCGCATCTACTACCTCCCATTAGTCAATGTGCTTCCTGACTTCATTCATCTGTGTCATGCAAACTATGACCCCACTCAGAGAGAAATTCTCACTCCAGATGGGTCTGTGTTGTTCTATATCACTCCACAATCTATAAATGAAATGTTGAACTTTGAGCCACCTCAGCCTCTGGTTCCTCTTACAATGAAGCACTTACTTGATCAGGGTGCAAAGCTCTCTAGTTCACAAATATCAAGGATATCCAAGTTGTTTATGGAACCACAGTGCCAGGCCAATCATCCTCCACCCTACCACCAAGTATCATTCAATGAAACAGGCAGACTCCTGGTAGATATGATTTCCTACATTCTAGGATGCAAGACAGGAGAATTTGTGTTATGAAACCAGCTCAAAAAAGATAGAAAAGATAGATCAACGCCTTAGAATTCAGCCTCTTCGAGGGGGCAACCTCCTTTACATTACATAAATGAACAATTCTTGGATGATTCAAATGATAAAACCTTCTTTCTATATATAGGAGTCTAAGGAGTCACATATAACCCATCCGACCTAACAATAATAATATAAAGCCACAAAAATAACAATAGAGGGATTCTATGGGGCACAGTAATAACAATATGGGGACAATAGGGGCACAACAATATTAATAAGGGGTACAACTACAATAGTAATGGGGTAATCACTAGTATTATACGGGCCCAACAGGCTCTATCTACAAAAGATGTGATATTAGAAGGGAGGGAGGATATGTACCATTCTATTTGTACATTGACTGCAGGTTTTGAGGCAGATGGGTTTTTGTTTATTAGCTTGTTCAATCTAGAGTTGAAGTCTTTGATTCTTTCATCTAAATTGTCTTTCAAGTTAGAAATATCATTGATTAAGGATGCCATGGTCCTGTCATCATGAAATTTTGCAAGAAATACTTCCTGAAAAGAATCCCAGTCTCTTATGGAGCCTGCTGGATAGGAAAAATACCAAGATCCAGCAAATCCTTGGAAAGTATAAGGGAATAATCTGATTACAACATTTTCATGTATAACTCCATCAAGATTCATGGCTAGCATAAAGTTATTTAGATGTTCTTTAGCAGGAAGACCATCATCTGGATTGTACTTAGGTAACCATTTTTCCAAGTTTGCTGGGAGAGAATTTGAATTAGCAACTAGAACAACACTAGGATTTGTCCAAGGTTGAGCGAGTTGATTGGACATAACTTGAGTCATAGACTGGAAAGTTGGGAAGGCTGGTACAAAAGTAGGTATAGATGGAAAAGAACTTACTACTGAGTTAGTACTACTAGTATTAGTACTAGTTGGAGAAGTGTATTGTTGAGAAGAGGTGGATTGAGTAGAAGTGAATGGAGAATTGAATGGATGGAAGGGTGATGTAATCTCGTTGGTATCCAATTCAGATCTTGATGCAATAATTTTCTTACACCGTGGAGGAATAGGAAACTCAAAACAATTTACTCCAAGATTTTCACTTTGCAATCTAGTTAATAAATTAGTTTCTCGTAATAAGGAAGTCACACTTTCTTCAAAAGCTTCAGGCCTCTTTGGTTTCTCGACAAAAATAGATATCTGTTCTAATTTCTATATCAAGAGTGAACTTCAGGAGACTCAAGAGTGTAATCCGAAATAGGTGGTTGTCTTACTACTTCAGGAGATGAGGGAGATGTTTCTACAACTTCAAATTTCTGATCCAGAGATTTTGAATGAGATCTAGAAGGTGTAGGAGTTGTGGAGGGGTTTTGACTCTTATGAATGTTTTTCAGTTCATATTTACGTTTATATGTCATTCATAGTCGGATGACCCTCCTTCTAGTGCAAAAATGTTGAAGCCTCGGATTTTTGCTACTCCAACATGTGGGATAACCACCTGGTCTGAACCTCAAGACAACTCCCTTTTCGTTTGAAGTGGTGGCTTCGACTGGGGATAATAGGACTAGTTTCCCAATGTGGGTTTTAAAATGAGAGTGGGTGGTTTTTGAGCGATTGCAGTAAGGATAGTGATAACTAAATTACCTATTCTATCATGTAAATATCTAACTAACTTAATTTAATATAAACCAGGGTATTTTTTGATATGCAATCTAAAAAGATATCTATTTGACATGTGATAATAAAGATCAATCACACACTAAACAAAGGTGATAATGTCTAAAGATAATTTCTTTGACTAAATATTTAGTCAAAGAAATATATAAACTATATCGCATATATCTGATGATTATATATGAAAATAAACAATTTCAGCTAGGCATCATACAATAGTGCAATTAACGCTTAACAAAAAGAACATATCTAATATACAATTCATAAAAATGAAGTGTTATCACTAATTAAAGAGAAACATAACTAATCATATAAGATAGAAATACCATATGTGTGAATTTTATCTCATTTGACTAATGACATAGATCGACTCTTTTCTTCAGATCAAATTATCTTCCAAGTATAAATAGTGCATCAACAAAAGGAAAGTAGTTTGATATTTAAAAGAAATGACCACGTTCCATAATTTCATCAAAGAATTCACAAACTTACAAAAGTTCATTCTTTGCAAATGTTTTTGATAAAATTTTGGACCCTTCTCTAAATGCACGAGAAGGGTATAAATACAATTCTAACTAATGTTCAAAAATAGATTATACAAAAATTTGAGGAGGTTTCAAACAACCTTCCTCCTAACAAGTTAACTAACTCTAAATATAAAAATGACTTGATAAGAAGAGGTTATGATGATGACTTTCTGTCTGCTAGCTTCTCTTTTAAATCGCATATATCGGCCATTGGTTTGACTTGAGGAGGTGCCCAAAACTGTGTTCTAACCTGTCCTGTGAAAATAACATATGTGAGAGGTGGCGGCATCTATTGAGTTGAATGGCGTGAGTAGTTAAGGGTCATGATTTTGATGTGTAGCTTGACAAGGTATTTCCAATATGCCTCCCAGTCAGTCTTTGCTAATTTTGCGATCATTTCCCTTTTAATTTATGCTCTTTCCTTACAGTTTTTTTGCAAGTCATTTAAATCAGGCAACATTTTCGAGTTTCCTTCTTTCACCGGGTTGGTGGCATCCAAAGTGTGGTTTACCATTTCTAATATGTTCTTTGACACCATGGCTGCTCCTTCCACTGCTAATTTAGCTTGTTTGACCCTTGCATCCCAATTTGTGAATAAAATGTCCGTATGTGTCTCCTCAATCTTAGGAAGATTAGCCCTCCTTCCCTCTTCTGTTTCTTGCCACTCGATGAATTATGAGATTCTTGTGTTCAGATCAGTAAATTCAGTTCTTTGCTCAATTGCCTTATCCATTAGCTTGTCATTGGTGATCAGATAAGGAGCGATATGTGACATATTTTGGAAAAATTGTTCTTGATATTTTAATAGAAGGGAATTTAGCTCTAGTGCCTCTTTGATGAATTCCTCGAAAGTAGGGACATCTTCATATTTTACCATGGCCTCTTACAATTCTTGAACTTGCACATTCTTCACAAAAATGTCTGCGTCATGGATTATCCTTAACAGCTCCATATTTTGTTGCAATTGAGCGATCTGTTCAGCAGCTTGCTGGTTCACATTTTCTTTTTCAACTTGCAGCTGTTGCTCGAGTTGTGCTATATTCTCATCCTTTTCCCTTAACAAAATAGATATCTCGGTAGCTTTATCCATGGTGGCAGTTGTATATGCCCCTGTAAACTACACTAGTGTGGTCAAGTTTCTCGCTGGATTGGTAGGAATATCCTTCCAGACTATGTCCATTAGCTCATTCCTAGGTGGGATCTCAGGTGTCTCTATCCTCCTTCTTTTCCTTTGTCTCCTTACTACAACCTTATGAAGTGGGCTGTAGAACACATCTAAAGAAGGAATTTCAGTGACATTTAGGACAATTTCTGATGTGGGCGAAATAGGAATGATGTCTGTCTACTGTGAACTTGTCCCTTGCTCATCCATCGGCTCAGACTCTATAATCTTCTGGGTATGCAGAGGAGTGTGATATTCTATGGTTTCCCGAACATCTGTTGTCTTAGGAGTGTCTTGTAGTTTTTTATTGAATTGATCCCACTCCTATATTAGGAGTATCTTTAGTTGGGTCACTCATACCCTGCTTTCCATCTAACCTTCTACTAGAATCCATTGTATTCTCGGTGTCTTGGGCCCTCCTTGTATCCAGTGCTTTCCCCGTATCCACTTGAGACTTTATGCAAGAATTAGGTCCCTCGTTGTTGACAATCACATTGGGTGTAGGCTTATCCTCGATTTTTAACAAATGCAATAGAATTATTTCAAGCCTTTTGTTTCTGAACTCCTAAAAACTTTCAAATTCTTCATGACACAGATTTTCGTTTGCTAACTCGAATGCTTGTTTGAAGGATTCAACTAATTGTAAAAGGTCTTATGAATTATTAGCTTCATGGTTAAAAGGATTGATCTTTACTGCAATAGTAATGTTATGTGCTAATTTTTCTGGATCAAATTGCCTTTTTCGCAAAGTATGGAGCTTGAGGGTTTCTAGGTTTACTAACTCATTGGTTGTATGATTAAAATTTACTAATGAAAAGGAACAACACCGAATAGGAAAAGATGGCCATAATTAATTTTTGCTCTCTTTTAGGGTCTTCTTCAAGCCTTTTCCCATAGTCTAGCGGGCTATTTCGCTTGCTAATAATTTATCAGGGACATATAAAGGGAGGACATGCAGGTTCACTGTACTGCAAAAAACCTTGATGTATGTAAACCATTTTTCAACAAATAACTATCCCACTATGAGAAGGTATGTAGCGGATTCCTTGGAAAATCTGGGGGATTTCTTATTAAAAATTAATTAATGCAATGGAAAAATAACAGCATGGCATATTTTATAAAAATGGGGTATATAATGGGATTCCCAAACCTATTTATGACTGTGATGGATAGGGTAGGGTCTTGCAAGGTCCATTTCCAACCCATGATTGGAAATTTAGTGCAGAAACATATGACATCCATGATGTAGGCATTGAAATAGAATGGAGGAAGGTTTTGTGTGGAGGAGGATCTCTTCCGACGATACTCAGTGATGGCAGTGGCTAAGTTATCAGATAGGATAGTGGCCCAATTCATAATGTGGGAATTGACACAAGAATCAATCAAAGGAATCCATTCTATGGAAAAATTAGCATTGTTAAGTAATCCTTATAGCCTACATAACATAGCAGTTGCATAGTTGTAGCGGTTTTCTAAGGAGGCTACAGGACACATACCCATTTTATCAAGTTTGAACTTGTTCTCTAGTACCCTATACCCCTAGATCATCTTGAAAGGTTCTTCATTTTTCTTTGCAAAGTTGGCCAAGTATGACTTGTCATATATGTCCTCAGGGTCAAGTATATGGTACATTTTCTTCAGGTCTTCAACTTTGAATGACCCGATGAGCTCCATCCTCCAATTTCTGAATTTCCTGTCTTCAATAGTAAAATTTTCCACCACCCACCTAATCATATCGGTATATGGTAGGATCTTTGCTCTTGCTCCTATTCTGTGAAGGAAAGAATAGGAAAAATCTTTGAATTGGAATCCTAAAGGTTTTATTGAATCAATCATCACCTTTACGATAGTAATTTTGAGACGCTCATCCTCAAGCCTGTTGTATATGACCTCCCATGCTATTGACCCCCCATCGGTGTTGTGGACTGTATCAGAGAATATAGGAGACATTTATGATAGCTCAGACTCTGTAATGTTCTACTTTTTCTGCTTTTGCGTCACCTTCCGCAATGACATGTCTTTTGAAGCTTTCTTGAAATGGAAGAGATATATCAGAGCAAACGCTATAGGGAAATTAATTCTGAAATCCCTCTGAAATGACTTTGAATCATGGGAGGATTCCGAACGAGATATTCAACATCAACTAGCCATAAATTGAAACATCGTTACTTCTCCTCGGGTTGCTAAACATTAATTACCTTGTCAAATCATTCATTATTATATTAAAATACAGTAACTTCCCACGCTTGGTGATTTATTCACACATCAAAACTTTTAAACGTTGGAATATAGTATTTAATGGTTATAATGCAAAATGCAATTGTGAAAATCGCAATATCACATTTTGCAAATTGTTAAAGGATGACACAATGGCATGGCTTATTTATTTCTGACTCTATGAAGTGCGATCGTGTGTTGAAGGCATTCTAATCGGTATATAATAGCAGGGGTGTCTCATCACATATCACAATTCGAGATTTACTTAAAGATGTTTATAATTATCACATGGGAAAAATGAGAAATGCGATTTGTGACAAGGATCCTAAACTTGGGTTTTTTTCTAAGAGCTTTCAAGGCAGTTTCTTAGAGTTAGGATTTATTTTTTAAAGACTAAAAAATTTAAAAAGGGTCCCCATTTATATGTCGAATATCAACTATTATTCATATCAATGGGGGGGTTGTTACATAGTACAACATGCTCTAAAGATTTATGTTTCTCATCTTGAATATGGGCCCATGCTTCACTTCCAAAAACATGAAAGTGACTTACATTTTGTTTAATTGAGCTCCATGCTTTTTCTAGAGTGATATTCTTTAAAACCTTAGTAGGAGTTTGATTTACTATGTAATTTGCACAGTTAATTTCATCTGCCCAAAAATTAAGACTAGTTCTTTTATATTGAAGCATATAATTAGTCGTTTCCTTTAAGGTGTGATTCTTCCTTTCAACTACATCATTTTTTTGTGGATTATATTGAACAATATGTGGCATTTGAATTCCATGCCCAGTGTAAAATTTGATGAATTTTTTGTTAACATATTCTCTGCCATTACTAGATCTTAGCTTAAGAATTTGATGTCTAGATTGTTTCTCAAGAAAGGCCTTAAAGGTCAAGAACATGTTAAATAATTCACTCTTGATTTTTAGTAAGTATACCCAAGTGCATTTGTAGAAATCATCAGTGAAAGTTAATAAATACTTGTAGCCAGAGAATGAAACAACTAGAAGTGGACCACATAAATCACTATGCACAAGATGTAAAGGGGTTGAGGTGTGCCAAGAGGTGCATTTTTCAAAGCTATCCTGATGATGTTTTCTGAGTACACATTTGGAAAAAACACCATCATTGCAAGATATCATAGGAAGACCTGTCACAATATTCTCTTTACAAAGATTTTGAAGGGAGCAATAGTTTAAGTGAAAAAATTGCCCATGCCAAAGTTTGATCACTTCATCATTATGCGAAACAAATACTGAAGGAAGAGATGATGACCCAAAGTTGTTAAAGTTATACAACCTTGTAGAATCATCATCAATGTTAGTAGCTAAAATCTGTCTAGGATCCCTTAGGTCCTTAATTACAACATCATGAGGTGAGAATTCAACGATTTTACCTTCACCTAAATGAGTTATCTGATATACAGATAGAAGGTTACAGGATAAGGTTGGAACACATAAAACATCATTAAATTAACCATTGTCTAGATGAATAGTTCCAGTCCCTACAACACTAAGAGATCTATCATGACCAACATATATATTTTTGGTGTTACAATCATTTAAATAAGAAAACACGCTTTGTTTTTTGCCATGTGATAAGAAGCTCCAGAATCAGTGAGCCACTCATGAGAATGAGAAGAAGAAGAAGATACATTTAGTGCATAACTAGACTGAGATTCTTAAAAACCACATTTAGAAAGTGAAATTCTTGAAGATGAAGTTGAAGTTGAAGAGTGCTCCAAATGGATGTTATGCTTCTTCATTACTTATTCCAAGGCTTCCATATCCTTAAAGAATTTGGATTCTAAGTGGCCATCTCAATTACAAAAGTTTCAATGTCTATCAGCCTTCTTCCCTTTGTTTTTATTTGCCTTATCATATTTTTGAATTGTTTTTTCATTTTGAGACTGAAATTGCTTAGGACCCTTGTTTGGTTTAGGACCATTCTTTTTAGGATACTGCTTCTTAGGATTCTTTGAATTTGGTTGTTGTTGGATGGCTTAGGATTTCTTAGAAGATTTTCCAAGATTAAAAAGAACAAGATGTAAGAGTTTTTCCCATTCTCTTATTAAAGAATCACAAAAGTCATCAAAAGCGGGGGACTTGTAGTCTTGTCCTTGAGAAATAAATGCTTTTCTTGTAGAATTGAAGGTGGAAACAAACACAGAGTAGTTTGGTCCCAACTTAGTAAGAATGGAATAAATAAGGCTACCATATTCTTTATTAACCTTAACATCTTCCAAGAGAAGTCTAAGGGTCTTGAATTTGAACAAAAAATCTTCAATGGAAGAAGCATTATTGGGGTCCAACGTAAGCAAATCACTTTCGAGTTGATGGGCTCTAATATCATTTTTAATTCCAAAACATTTAGTGAGTTGTTTCATTGCTTCATTAGGGGTATCAAGTTGTGCTATATGGAATCTAAGGTCTGGAGAAACAAACATCCCTATCAACCCACGTTCTTGATCTTTCCTATTTTCCCATTTTGTTGCCTTATCTTCATCTTTAGATTTAGTTTCTTGGCCTGAGGCTATTTTGTAAAGACCTTTACTTCTCAGTAAATCCACAATATAGGACCACCATTGGAAGTAGTTGGTTCTGTTAAGAGTAACTTGGCATGGAATTTTCATTTTAACATAAACTAAAGCTATATATGTTGAAACAAAGTATTCCAAAGGAAATATCTTGAAAAATTAGGCCGATTAAAAAACAACAACTCTCAAAACGACTTCCGATGAAGAAGTTATGACATTTTAAGAAAATTGTGAAGATGCCGATGAAGTCATGAATGTGTGGAAGTGAATGATAAGTTAAAAAAAAAAAAAAAAAAAAAAAAAAAAAAAAAAAAAAAAAAAAAAAAAAAAAAAAAAAAAAAAAAAAAAAAAAAAAAATAAAATAAAATTCTCAACCTTCCAAATTAATCTATTAGAATCACATTAAAAAAAAATATGAGACCAATTTTATAAATGAGTGAAAGTCAGTTAAAATGGTACTTTATGAGCTACCCACTAAATTGTAACTTAAATAAAAGATTAAGAGACTTTAGAATTATAAACAACTCACCTTTTATAATGGGTGAGAACACTTTTACATAAAGTAACTTTAAAACATAAGTTACATGTGATTTTTGAAAAATTAACTCAACAAAATGAAAGACTTGAACTGAAGACCTCTATTCTCATAAAGTAATTTTGGACCAAGTGAGCTAGTTTAAAAGGTTAGTAATTTTTGGAAAAGAGGAAAGGGTTTGTTTTTTTACTCACTGAAGCTTTGGGGTGTGTTATTACTTGAGAATTCCCTTTTTGCCTACAAAAAAAAAAACCACACAACACAACACGAACATACAAAAAAAAGAAAACCTTATGGCTTAAAGTTAGCTTTTGTCGGAGACTAAATATTTTCCTCAATGTTTCTGATTTTCCAAGATCACACTAAGGCATGAAGGAAAAGAGCATACGCATGAGAAAAATCCTTCCTTTTTGTGTCTGATTCAGCCAGATCACACAGAGTCGCATGGCAAAGACCATACATAGAAATCAAGGTATAGATCTTTTAATATAAAACAAAGAGATAAATAAACCAAACTAAACAGAGAGATAAATAACTAAAACTGCAAATAAAAACTGTATACCTCCAGATCATAAAAAATGACATAGTTAGGGCGACTAGAAACCTTTTATCGTGAAATGAAAGGGGTTCCTCACTGGAACATATGCTCCTATCACAGTATATCAGTCCTCTTGGCCCGAAAGCAATAAAAAATAGTAGATCTAGGAAACGATAGTCGAATGTAGTTGTACTAGCTTCCGATTTGGATCACCAATGGATGCAGCCCTCAAATAGCTTTCATACAATGTAGGAAGTTATAGGGTAAGTTCCTCATATAGAAAACCAAAGGACATCGCTCACAAACATATCACAGATCGATACACCAATATTCTTGACATGGTTAAAACCCTCAAAGAGGGAAACAGTCCATGGCCTGAGCCAACGCAACCACCTTAGGAAATTTATTAGTAAAACAAAGAAAATTCACATAAGCTTCTCTCATGAATGGTCACCCTACAAATGACCCTCCATGCTCATTAAATAGAGATCATGGACGAATCAAGTGTTAAGCCATGGATCAAGTGTCGGTAATACCGAGGTGAGAATGAACCATCAGATCACTTCATGTCTAGAACATATCATGACCGTCAAATTGTAAGTTACAAATGTACATAGTAAAGAAACACACTATACCTAACTCTACACTAGACCAAGTTATGCTTAACTATTTCTTATGTGTCAGAATAACCTAACACAGTGTAGTAGGATCTCTTCATATCTGAGAAGGTTACCTTCAATGGGCGGAGGCTAGATTATGCCTTGGAAGGAAACTCTAACTTCATCGCACGGAAGGATCACATGGAGGCGATACTAGATGAAAAATTATTGCTAGAATACATCAAGAGGGATGTTGCAAAACCAATAGAATCTGATGTCCAAAACCTTGCTCAGTGGAAGAAAGATGTAGCCAAGGTGGGGAGAATAATATTGGAGGGAGTATGGGATAACATTGTCACCAATCTCCATGGGAAAGAAACTTCTTATCTAATGTGGTAGGATTTGACATATCTGGTTCAAAATAAAAGCGAACATAGGAAACTAGTGCTCAAGGATAAACTTCAAAATATCAAGATGCAAAAGAATGACACTATTCCGTAGTATTTGAGTAGGTCACACAAGTTCATGATGGTCTTCTAGGAGTTGGTTTTATTGTTTCAAATGATGATTTAGTAATCCTAGACCTTCTATGCCTTGCTAGGAGCTATATAGCTACCAAGATTAGGTGAATGGGAGGGAGAAATTACTAAATTGGGAACAGTTATGGTCTAATTTTGTACAAGAGAAAATAAGGTAGAATGCTAGGGATGGGACTTCATTCAATGGCAAGGATGAAGGAAAATTTTCATTCCCTGGAAAGGAGAAGAAGGGACAAGGTAAGAAATCTCAAACCAAACTAGAATCCAACCAAGGGGTTAAGAAGAAATATTTTTCCAAAATTAAATGCTTTCTTTGTCACGAACTCAAGAACTATGCCACGAAGTTTCCACACAAAAATGTAAGCAAGAAGACCTCAATAGAAGTAGTAGGTGAATACTTAGCTTCATAGTTCAAGCTTCAATTTACCCTTATCGTATGCATGGCTAGGATAGTGATGGGGAGCACGTGGTACTTGGACTCAAGTGCATCATTCCAAATGATAGGGTGTAGAGACCCTTTTTGAGTGACCTGGAGGAGAAAGATCTCCAAATACACATTGAGTTGGGGGAAGATGAAAGGTACAACACAATCAGGATTGGTACAATCACCATTCAAAGGAAGTTGGGTTGCCCTCTTAGACTCAAGGATGTCATGTTCATTCTAGGCCTAAAGAAAAATCTCATCTCTGTTGTAGTTTTGGGAAGACCATGGTTATGATGTGATCTTCAACAAAGGAAAAGAATTCCCGAGATATATAGCCACGAGAAAAGTGAAGAAAATCGGGGTTGATGTGAGGAACTTATATAAGTTAGATGTGGGCGATTGTGTTTCATTAATAACTAAGGTAGAGAAAGTGCAGGGCCATGATGTTGGTGAATGTTGGCACAAAATACTTAACCATTTACATCATGACACATTGAATACTATGCAACAAATAACCATTAGCCTCCTTAAAGGAGAACTTGAGCAACATGATGTATGAAAAGGATGTACTTTGGGGAACTATAAAAATCCACATTACATGATTGGGACAACAAAACACATGCAGTCCTTGAAAGGATCCACTATGATCTTTATGGACCTTTTTCGATATCCTGTACTACTAGACATATTGTCATTTTTATTGATGACTTCTCACGGAAGCATTGAATATTCTTCACGAGGAAGAAAGACGAGACATTCTCTAGGATTGTAGAATTGAAGAAAATATTTGAGAAAGAAACTGACAAGAAGGTGAAGGCTCTTAGGAGTGATAATTGAGGTGAGTACGTTTCGAATGAATTCAAAAAAAATTGTGTGAAAGAAGGCATTTGATGAGAGTTGACAACACCCCACAACCCAACACAGAATGGGGTGGCTGATAGAAGTAACTTTATCCGTGTTACATGACCAATGCCTAACTTTGCATTTGTGGGTTGGGGCATGCAACTAAAAAACCTATTTGTAGAACCGTTGTCCTCATCATATTCTAGGCATGATTACGTGAAAGGATGCTTTGTCGGGGAGAAATCCGGATGTCTCACACTTAGGGATTTTTGGAGCCTTTGTCTACTACCATGTCTCCAGATAATTAAGGAAGAAACTTTAGCCAACAAAACAATTGGGGGTATTTTTGGGTTACACAGAAACTCCTCACAACTACTGCGTGTACTTTCCATTCGTAAGAATGATAGTTTTGTGAAGGGATGTAAAATTTTATGAGGAGAAAGTGATGTAGTGCTATCTTGTGAGGGAGCTTCAAATCCCACGAAGGAGCCTCAGGAAGTTGAGTAACAACCACAAGTAGAGGAGAAGAGAATGGAGACAACCATTAAAGTAGAACCATCCAGAGAAGGAGAGAAAAGGACTAAGAAAGCTAATAGACTTGTCTAGGAGGTGAGGGGGAATGTGGGAGCTCCTTCAAATTTCCAAAAGTAGAGGAGGTTTCCTAAGTGGTATACTAGCTACATGGCTCTAATGACTAATCTTGTAGAGACTCATCCATCCTCTTTCAACGAAGCAGTAGAGAAGCTTGTATAGGTTGATGCAATGGTGGAGGAATATGAATCCATTGTAAATGATAGTGTTTGGGAAGTGGTCCCAAGACTAGCAGATAAATCAATTGTGGGTTCGAGATGTATCTTCAAGGTTAATCATGTAGGAGACACAAGCATAGAGAAGTATAAGGCCAGATTTGTGGTCAATGGGCACTCTCAAGCTAAGGGAATTGTCTATGAGGAGACCTTTGCTCCTGTAGCAAGGTACTCATCCATTATATCAATTATTGCACTGTGTAGATGGGGTGGAAGATCCACCATATGGATGTAAAAGCAACATCCCTTAATGGGGTTAGTAAGGAGGAGGTATACATCAAGAAAGAAGAATTTTTTTAGCCATTTGATTGGGAGTCTCGTGCATGTAGACTCAAGCGAGCATTGTACGATCTAAAGAAAGCACCCCATGCTTGGTACATGACGATCGATAGCTACCTCAGTGGTTTGGGATTCACCAAAAGTGAGGTGTTGGCATTATGATACAAGTATTGTCATTGATGGCAACTCTACATGTCAATTCAGTTTTGATAAGAGGCTAATTGGAATATTTAGAGGCAATAGGGCAGTGGTATAGAGGATTAGGAAGATGGAACTAAGGTCTATTGATTAGAATAAATAAGTTGAAGGAAGAAGATGATATAAGAGTAGTTTAAGAGATACACGTAGGTTTGTTTAGTCCAAGGAGCATATACATGCAGGTACTCAGAATAGAAATAGCGTATAACATACAAATGCACTCCCACTGAAGGCAAAGCATGTACATGTTCAAAACCATGGTTTTGGTCTGAGGTATTTGGCCCAAGGTATCTTTGGACCATGATATTGACCCTAGGTATTTAGTCTGAGGTATTCAGTCTGTGTTATTGGTCATAAGTGGATTAAGTCCATGGTATTGATAAAGGCCAAAAACTATATAAAGAAGAGAGGATCATATGGTAAAATTTGCAAGTGAATAATATTCTAAGGAGTACTTCTATCTGAAGTATATTTTATGTTGCAGGGTTATGTTTGGGACTAGATCTAAAATATTTATGTGCACCTTGATTTTAATATTGGATCAGGATCATGAGACCTAAAATTACATACTCTTGAATGATTTGATATTGGTTGAGGCTACATCTGATGTTTTTCATTTGTTTTATCCGTTATATATCATGATCTGGGTTTGTTTGAAGTCGGGAATTGCAGCAAAGTTATTAGTCAATATTTGCAGATCTGTATGCAAGTTCGTCTCAGCAAAAGAGCATATACACGTAGGTTTTTTTCTTTCAATTAGCGTATACAAAATAAAGGCTTGATGTTTAGAGATGATTGGTCTATCAGATCGATATTGTTGATTTATTGTTGCTGTTATTTTACTGTTGTCTATCAATGAAGTCTTCTTAGATCTGTTTGTAAATCTGAATGCATAAGGACGCTGATATTTGATTGATTGTATAAGTGAGAATAAGTGTTTTCTATTGCCTTTCTATGTAAAGTTGTGTAATTTGACAGTAGATGTTATGTACACTGGTGGTTGGTATATTTTGTGATTCAGAATATTTAGAGATATATGCAGGTTGGGCTAAAGGAAGTAATGTATACACATAGGTTTTCTTCATTGAAGTAATGTATATAGTCTGACACATGAATTTTTGAGGTTTTAGTTGGTTTTGAATGTTGATACAGGTTTCTAGGTTCAGCACAATGTTTTGATGACAGTGATCTGATTGTTTTAGATTATCTGCATGTTGGTTGATGAAGTTTGAGTTTATTTCTGATGGGTTATTGATGAGTCAACGTCTTCATATGTCTTGATATGTGCTAGGAGAATCCCATTTTAAAATTCATGAAACGTCATCCCCGGTGGAAGAGTGGAGTTTTCTATAGGCTAGAAGCTACATACTAGTAAACATATTGGCTAGTACAAGAGCTAAGGGGTTGTAGCTCACTTCCAGTAGAAGCTAGAGGACGAGAGAAGGTTGTAAAATTCTACAGGTAGAAGCCTGCATATTTGTATGAGTCTGCACTAGTACAAGATTGTACACAAATTTTCTTATTATTAAAAGAAGACAGAGACGACAACAACAGGTGGTTTTCACCCACATTGGGTTTCCACCTTAAATATTGGCATTCATGTGTGTTGCTTATGTGTAATGGTTTATTATGTTTACACTACACATGGTTACTCTTTAATGATCGATGAAGTATTGATACACTAATTAAAGATCAACATATGATGAATTAACTGCATCATAAGTTTACTGCATAAACATTGGTTGCCTTAAAGACAGTTGCGTGTACATGCTAGTTCCCCTCTCTGAAGTGGCATATATAAATCTGATTATGTAAAAGAAAAATCCTTGATCTGATAATATTGTTCCCCCCTCTCTTAGTATTATTTCCAACAATTGGTATCAGATCCAAGTTCTTCAGAAGAAGATTGATCGCTTGAAGGAAGATCCAACAAGATGATAATCACGAAAGCATGGGATTCATCAAACCGCGAATCTTGGATGGGAGCAACTTTGTTTTTTGGAAAATAAGAACCATATCCTATCTACAATCTCTTGGAACTGATGTCTAGGAAATTATGGAAGGAAGATATAAATTTCCAATAGAAATTCGTACAGACACGGCAGGTAAAAAGCAATATGAAGCCAATGCTAAAGTTCTCAATACTTTATTAGGAATTTTGTCACAATTAGATTTTTTTCAAAGTCGTAGCTCAAATCAGCCAAAGAGATATGGGATAAAATCGTTCAGAGCTATGAAGGAGACTCTCAGATAAAACATGATAATCTTAAACCTCTCATAATTTAGTATGAAACTCTTAAGATGCATAGTGATGAGAATATAGCTAGTTACTTCTTACATATAGATGAGGTTGTTAATTGTATGAAGAATATGGGTGAAGAATAAAGGAAGTTACCTTAGTCGAGAAAATTTTGAGATCCTTTTTTGTTTAATTTGAATCAAAAGTGTCCACCATAGAAGAAAAATAGGATCTGCAGAATATCACTATGACACAGCTTCACGGAATCCCAACTATTTTTGAGATGAGAAAAGGAGGTCCATCAGATATGAGAGAAGCCACATTTAAAGCTTCAACAAAAAGAAAAGAGAAGGAAGAACACAATGAATCAGGACACATTTCAGAAGATGAAGATGAGGTAAATTTTGTCATGAAGCTTCAATGGGGTTCTGGAAGGTTCAAAGGTAAGCTACCTTTCAACTGCTTTTCTTATGATAGAGTCGGTCATTATGCTGCCACATGTCCTCACAAAGATAAATATGAAAAAGGAAAGGAATATGAAAAAGGGAATAGGAAAGAAGTTGTGAATAGGAGTTACTATACTCATGAAGATAGCGATGGTTTATCTAATAGTGATGAAGATGAAATTGGTCAAGATTACAGACTTTTCATGGCTTATGGTAGTGATGATTTTTGGGATAGTTTAGAATAGGATAGTGATGGTTTATCTAATAGTGATGATTATAGACTTCACATGGCTTATGACAATGATGATTTTTGGGATTATTTAGAAGAGGAAAACATTCATGAAGAAATCTCTAAACTCAAAATTTGTTTAGAGGAAAAGAATATGATCATAGATACCTTGACATACCAACTTACTGAAAAAGAAAAACACAATGAAAAACTAGAATGTGAAATTGTGGCTCTAAGAAAAGATCTTAAGAAAAAAAGATCTCTCAATCTTAGACTACTAAAGGATCAAAAACTTTAAAAGAAATTATCAAAGTTCAGTGTTCTCCTCTGATAAAGAAAGGTCTTGGATATACTGAAGAAGCATCTCAATCACAGAAGTCGTCAACCTCCACCAAAAGCTATCTTGATGGAACAAAGACAAGTGAACAATATGACAATCGTCAGCAAAGGCATAAAATTGATCACTAGGTAAATCATTCTCAATTTTCTCCAAGGATGAATATCAATAGAAGCCACAACCAACCTCAAGAAAATCATACTCAATTTGCTCCAAAGATGAATATCAATAGAAACTACAATCAATAGGTAAATAGATTCGATAGTCGTAGAAACTTATTTAATGGGCAATGTTTTTCATGTCATAATTTTGGGCACAAAGCTTCTCAATGCATTGCTTATAAAACCATCATGACTAGAAAAGCACGAAATCAAAGGAATGTAACGAGGATCAAGAGAAATTCCTATAATAAATTTTCTCCTCTTGAAAATGAAAGAAAATGCTGAACTTGTAAAAAAATTGGTCATGAATAATCTGAATGTACGAGAAAATTTTGGCAAACACCTCAAAAGGAGAAAACGCTATTAAATCCCAAGATATGGAAAAGGAAATAATCTCAAACAGAAATATGTGGTATAGTCTTGTATGCAAGAGGAAAAGAAAATCAGTTGTGCATCGACAGTGGATGCTGCAAACATATGACAAGTGAATTCACTCATATAATGCCTTAGAAAAGGAAAAGAATGTCCCATTTGGAAATGACACTCTAGCTATCATGAAAAGTAAAGGTTTTTTTTTCTTTAAAGAAAAGGTAAAAGCTAGAAATGTTATGTATGTAGATGGTTTAAAACATAACCTGTTGAGTGTCAGTCAAATGTGTGATCAAGGAAATGAAGTGGTGTTTCGATCAAATGGATGTGTTGTTCGTGATCTTGATACATGAGAGACTGTGATCAAAGGTAGAAGAACTCCAAACAACTTCTACATACTCAAAGGAGGACAAAAATAGTGCTATCTAAGAAAAAGTGATTAAACTGGTTGTGGCATAGAAGATTGGGACATCTAAGCTTTTCTCAAATAAGAAAAGCATGCAGACTCAAGGTTGTTTGTGATCTTCCAAATATTAGCATCCTAGAAAATACAATATGAAAACCATGTCAAATCGATAAGAAAACCAAAGTTCACTTCATGGAAAAATAAGGGTCAGCTAGTAAGCCTCTTGAACTTATCCATACTAATTTATGTGGACCAACAAGGAAAAAGTCACCTCATGGAGAAGAACACTTTATTTTGTTCATTGATGATTTTTCTAGAATTTTTTAGATAGGTCTTCTAAAGCATAAAGATGAAGCATTTGAAAAGTTTCCAGCCTTCAAAGCTTTGGTTGAAAATGAATCAGATCAAAAAATTAAATTCCTCAGATCTTATTGAGGAGGGGAATTCATATTGGATGGATTCTTTGAATTTTGTGAACAACACGGAATAAAAAGGTAATTCTCCACTGCAAGAACACCTCAACAAAATGGTGTAGTAGAAAGGATGAATAGAACAGTTCAACAAATGGCTCAAGCCATGCAGATGAATCTAGAACTCCTGCAACCTTCTAGGGTGAAGTTGTATTTGTTGTCGTGACTATTCTCAACAAATCAAATGTTCAAGTAAAAAGCACTCAAACTCCAAATGAACTTTGGTATGGTAAGACTCCTACTATAAAATACTTTAAATTTTTTGGAAGCAAATGTTTTATCAAAAGGACTAATGAAAAACTTGGTAAGTTTGAACCCAAAGTAGATGAAGGGATTCTTCTTGGTTATTCTTCCAGAAGTAAAGGATATAAATGTTATAATAAAAGACTTCGGAAAATTGTTGAAAGCATTGATGTTGTAGTTGATGAAGCATGCAGAAATCCAAAACAGATAAAATCAACAGAAGGTTATGATAATGAGGAAGATGGGGATTACTTTCCCACATCAAATCAAAATTATATTGAAGAAGAAACCAATGAAGCACCAAAAGAAGATATAATGGTAAAAGAAAAGACTCCGTCCATGTATGTTCATAAAAATCATCCAGAAACTCAAACTTTAGGAGAAAGGGAGGCTGGTGTATAGACAAGAAGAACTATTACAGGGACCTCAAGTTATCTAGCATTAATATCCTCCACCAAACCTCAAAGCGTAAATGAAGCATGCAAATATCAATGTTGGGTCAAGGCCATGGATGAAGAACTTGAGCAAATTGATAAGAATGACACTTGGGAATTAGTTCCTAGACCTCATGATAAAAATATTATAGGAACTGAATGGATATTCAAGAACAAGATGAATGAAAATGGATAAGTCATTAAAAACAAGGTCAACCTTGTTTGTAAAGGGTATGGTCAATAAAAAGGTATAAATTTTGAAGAAACTTTTGCACCTGTTTCCAGACTTAAAGCCATAAGAATGTTTCTTGCTCTTTCTAGTTTTCGGAAATCAAAGTATATCAAATAGATGTAAAATCAGCCTTCCTTAATGGATATTTATAAGAAGAAGTTTATATTGAACAACCAAAAGGAATCATTCTTGGAAATGATGCAAAACTTGTATGCAGTCTCAAAAAGGCTCTCTATGGTTTGAAACAGGATCCGAGGGCTTGGTATTACCGCCTTGAAAAATATCTACACCAACAAGGTTTTACAAAAGGTTCTGTAGATAGAAATTTATATATAAAGATTAAAAAGGATAAATTGCTAATTATTATTGTTTATGTTGATGATATCATTTTTGGTAGCAATGAAGAATCCATGAGTCAGCATTTTGCTTCATTAATGCAACAAGAATTTGAAATGTCCTTGCTTGGTGAACTTACCTATTTTCTTGGTCTACAAGTTCAGCAAACTAAACATGGATCCAGTCTCAGCTCAAATGATGGATCAATAGTAGTACATCAACCAACTTATAGATCCATGATTGGTAGTCTAATTTATCTAACATGTACCCGACCTGACATCATGCATGTAGTAGGAATAACTAGAATATTCCAAGCAAATCCAAAGGAATCACAACTTTAGGTAGTCAAAATAATTTTCAAATATCTTCAAGGAACTTAGGACTTTGGACTATGGTATCCTAGAGATGGAAATCTTACTCTTCATGCATATACATATGCAGATTGGGCAGGAAGTGTTGATGATAGAAAAAGAACTAGTGGTGGTGCATTCTATAAGGGTTCCAGGTTAGTGTCTTGGTTCAGCAAGAAACAAATTTCAATTGCTTTATCTACAACTGAAGCAGAATATGTGGCTATTGCATCTTGCTGCACATAGCTACTTTGGATGATGAAAACTTTGCAAGACATTCGCATCACATGTACGCCACCCATCTCCATTCTATGTGATAATACAAGTGCCATCAATATTTCAAAGAATCCAGTCATGCACTCCAAGACCAAGCACATACCTATCAAGTACCATTTTCTACGAGAACAAGTGCTTAAACAAAAGGTCAAATTTGAGTATGTCCCCTCCAAAGAAAAATTTGCTGATATATTCACTAAACCACTGCCCAGAGAAACATTTGAATATCTCAGACAAAAGTTGGGAGTTGTTGCTGCATCATCTTGCTGTTAAATCCAGTTTTTCAGAGGAAGTTTACGTCACACTGGTTTCATGTGGTATATGCGTGGGTATACGGGGGTTTCCTTGGATGAAAGCGCGTATATGTTTTTCTAACAAAAAAAATAGTGGTAGCATAAGTTCAGGGGGAGCATTCACATTCCATATTGTGGGTATTATGGTTGCTGAACTCAACTATTTCTTAGTTGCATGAGTCATTAGTGTGATATAACTTCTTCTGTCATGGTATATATTTCAATGAGTTCTATTGGTCATATGATGTAATTTATTTCCTTAAGACCCTTAGGATGGATGATGTAATAATTGTTGTATTTCTTTCATGTATAAAATTTGGTATATCACCACTTGGTTTGGAAGATGAGTCAAATATGGTGTATCCCCACTTGGTTGGGTGATTGATGTATGTATGAGTTCATGGTCATAGGGAGGTCATACTCACTTTGTTGAGTTATAATGTCATGTTATTATATTGAATCATCTCTCTGCAGACTTCGCATGTACTCAGGGGGAGTATGGATAGCACCATGCAAAGGAGGAGAGTAGAGTGGCCCACCCTTTGGCCTTGATGTCAAAGGAAGAGAGTATTTTGGTATTTTTGTGTTGTATGGTATCTCTAATAGTCTTTACAGCTTGCAGTAGTCAACACCATCATGGTTTCCATCAAGTCCAAAGGGGGATATTATTGCCATTATGATACAAGTATTGTCCTTGATGGCAACTCTACAGGTCAACTTAGTTTTGATAAGAGGCTAACAGGAATATTCAAAGGCAATTGGGTAGTGGTATAGAGGACCAGGAAGATGGAACTGAGGTCTATTGATCAGAATAAAGAAGTTGCAGGAAGAAGATGATGTAAGAGCAATTTAAGAGATACACGCAGGTTCACTTAGTCCAAGTAGCGTATACACGCAAGAACTCAAAACAGAAATAGCGTATAACATACACACGCACTCCCACAGAAGGCAAAGCGCGTACATGTTGAAAACCATGGTTTTAGTCTGAGGTATTTGGTCCAAGGTATCTTTGGACCATGATATTGAGCCTAGGTATTTGGTCTGTGGTATTTGATCCAAGGTATTGGTCCTAAGTGGATGCGGTCCATGGTATTAAGAAAGGCCAAAAACTATATAAAGAAGAGAGGATCATAAGGCTAGATGTGCAAGTGAATAAGATTCTAAGAAATACTTCTATTTGAAGTATATTTTATGTTGCAGGGTTATGTTTAGGACTAGATCTGAAATATTTATGTGCACCTTGAGCTAAATATTGGATTAGGATCATGAGACCTGAAATGACTTATTCTTGAATGATCTGATATTGGTTGAGGCTAGATCTGATGTTTTGCACCTATTTTATTCGTTATCTATCATGATCTAGGTTTGTTTGAAGTCTGGAATTGCAACAAAGTTCTGAGTCAATATTTGCAGATCTGTATGCAAATTCGTCTCGGCAAAAGAGTGTATACACGAAGGTCCTGTTCTTTCAAATAACATATACAAAAGGCAGGCTTGATATTAACAGATGACTGATCTATCAGATCAATATTGTTGATTTATTACTACTGCTATTTTACTATTGTTTGTCAATGAAGTCTTATTAGATCTGAATGTAAATCTGAATGCATAAGGAGGTTGATATTTGATTGATTGTATAAGTGAGAAGAAGTGTTCTCTGTTGCTTGCCTATGTAAAGTTTTGTAAGTTGACAATAGATGTTCAGTACACTGTTGGTTGGTACAATTTGCGATTTAGAGATTTTATGATTTAGAATATTTAGAGGTATACGCAGGTTGGGTTGAAGGAAGTAGCGTATACATGCATGCTTTCTTCATTGAAGTAGTGTATACAGTTTGACACATGAATTTTTGAGGTTTCAGTTGGTTCTGAATGTTGATACAGCTTTCCGGGTTCAGCACAGTGTTCTGATGACAAGTGATTTGATTGTTTTAGATTCACTACATGTTGGTTGGTGAAGTTTCAGTTTCTAAATTTCTGATGGGTTATTGATGAGTCAAGGTCTTCATATGTCTTGATATGTGCGAGGAGCATACAGTCTGAAAATTCATGAAATGTGGTCCCTGGTGGAAGAGTGGAGTTTTTTGTAGGTTGGCACCTACGTACTAGTAAACATATTGGCTAGTACAAGAGCTAGGGGGTTGTAGCTCCCTTCCAGTAGAAGCTGGAGAACGAGAGAACATTGTAACGTTCCACAGTTAGAAGCTTGCATACTGGTATGAGTCTGCACTAGTACAAGATTATAAACAAATTTTCTTATTATTAAAAGAAGACAAAGACGACAACAACAGGTGGTTTTCACCCACATTGGGTTTCCACCCACATTGGGTTTCCACCTTAAATCTTGGTATTCATGTGTGTTTCTTATGTGTAATGGTTTATTATGTTTATACTGCACATGGTTAATGTTTAATGATTGATGAAGTATTGATGCACTAATTAAAGATCAACATATGATGAATTAACTGAATCATAAGTTTAATGCATAAACGTTGGTTTCCTTAAAGACAACTGCATGTGCACGCTAGTTCCCCTCTCTGAAGTGGCACATATAAATATGATTATGAAAAGGAAAAAATATTGATCTGTTAATACTGATTCCCCTCCCCCTCTCAGTATTATTTCCAACATGAAGTGGATGCAAACCTCTATCATATCTTGGTAGAATGTATATCGGTTATTATTGCCTTATATGTTGATGATTTGATTTTAACTGGTGATGTGGAGTTGATCGAATCTTGCAAGGAGGACCTTGTAAGGGAATTTAAGATGAAGAATATGGGTCTCATGCACTACTTCCTTAGGTTCGAAGTAGGGAAAGGCGAAGGGGAACTATTTATCGCTCAAGAAAAGTATTCAAATTAGATATTACAGAGACTCTGCATGGAGAGATGAAAACCCATGGAGACACCTTTAGCAACCAACTGGAGGAAGGATGATGCCAATTCAGGTGAAGAAGTGGATGCTATCGTTTATTGATAGCTAGTGGGTTCACTAATGTATCTTGTGAACACATGACCAAATATGTTCTATGTAGTCAACCAACTAAGCCAAGCTATGGTTAGGCCAACCAAATCATTATCGAAGGAAGCTAAGCATGTTTTACAATACCTCAAAGGCATTACCTAGTTTGGACTATGGTACAAATAGATAGAGGGAGTTAATTTGTGTGGATTCACAGATGCAAATTGGTTAGGGAGACCATGAGAGTGAAAGAGTACATTAGGTTGAATTTTTAGAGTCGAGTCCATAGTTGTTTCTTGGTACAATAGGAAGTAAATATCTATGGTGCTTAACTTAGCAGAAGTAGAATACATGCCTACAAGTAAAGAAACATGTGAGATGAACTGGACGAGAAAGGGACATGTGGGACTGTTTTGTTAGATGATGGATCCAACTGTGATCTACTACGATAATCTGAGTTGAATTAATCTCTCTGATAATATTGTATTTCACGATCGATCCAAGAACATAGATATCTAGTATGACCATTTATGGGACTATATGCAAAGGCAAATAATGTTGCTACAATACATTCTGATAGAGGAACAAGATGTTGAAATTTTGAAAAAAGGAATTTTCAAGAGGGAATTTTGAGTTCCATTGGTGTAGGATAGGGGTGGTTGATAATCCATTTCATGTCGAGAGGGGTGTTGAAAAATGGAGCAAGAAATTGTTAATTTGATTTTTCCTTGATTAAATTGAGAAAATTATAATTTCCACATCAGTGGACAACTTGGATGTAATTATATTGTGTGCCATGGCTTGTGTCACCTAGTTTACTTAGTAAATTTGAGTTGGAGGAGTTGGAGTCTAGTCAAGCATGTGTGATTTCTAATTTGTAGCAATCAAGGTCAGTTATCTTAAGTTTTTTTCAGTCACACTAATTCCAACTATTGGAGGAACTAGTGGAAGTTTAGTTCTGCAATGTGACTTCAATCAAATTCTGTGATCATCTAGTTAGCTGATCAATCAACCCAAAATAGTTAGTGCATTGGAGGATTAGAGTTCCCGAGTTGTGGTGGAGATTACAAAGAAATGTAACATCAGTTGTAGACTAGTCTTGAGTGTACAGGTGTTGCATGCAGTTAGATGATTAACCTTGGCAACTGCACAATCCATTTTGTAGAAATTCATAAATAATAGGGCCTTAATTTCTCAAGGAATGGCGCAAGGAAATAGGGGCTCAAGGAGAGGCATAAATTGACTACGTCTAGGTCAGAGCTTCTCAGTGAATAGAGAGATAGGTTAAATTCACTTACATGTTGAGCTTAGTTGAGAAAATTAATTGGAATACATCTCTATTCATTATATTAATGAAATCATACAAGGGGTTTTTAGAAAATATCTTTCCCCTAAAAAAACATACTATGTGAATGTGTGTTATTTCTCATTGCATGTTTTTTTATTGATGTTTTAAATTGTGAATTGAATTCTGCATAGTAGAGTAAGTTTGTGTCTTGTGATTTGGATTAAAACTTGATAAAAAATTCTAAATATACAACATAATTTCTATAGTTTGAGTAGACCTCTGTATTTTCCTTGCTAAGATATGAGTGTTGTGTGAACTAATGTTGGGGTCTTTCCTCGGCTTCTTGTCTCAAAAACTATTATTTCCTAGTGTTTAAAGGTACTTTCTCTCACCATTATTGATCACTCACCGTCAAAGGCCTCTTGACCTCAATCCCTTATGTCGTAAGCATAGAGAACTAGAGTTCAGGTAGTCACCCTTTTTACTCATTTGTTGGTTAAATGTATTTGATATGTCATGTGTGCCTGTGGCTTCAAGTTCTCTAACTAGATTTGAAATGGGGCATATTTGGAAGGACCCATGGTTGGGATGACACAAGAATTTGGGGGACCCACTGAGTTATCTCTCTTGTCATCTTCTCAAAGGATGGAAACTGAGATGGCATATGCATGAGGGAGAACCTATTGCATTCCTTTACCTATAGGTTATTTGATGGAGTCGTGACCATGATGACGTATGCATAGGGGGAAGCCTACTGGCTTCTTTTTCTATGATTATATTCGAAGTTCCCATGAATAGGACTTCATATGCAAGGGTGGGACCCACTGAGTCCTCTCATCTACAACTTGTTGGAAGCACCCATTGCTAGGATGATATACACATAAGGGAAATCATAATAGGTTATTTTCTTGCAAGTAGCCTACAATAGTTTGGAAGTACACATGGATGGGATGATGTATGTGTGAGGGAAATCCATTGGGTTGTTTAGTCTGCAATTTGTTGGAAGGACCCACAACTAGGATGATGTATGCACAAGGAAATCCCATTGAGTTCTTTTCTTTGAGATTGTTGGAATGACAAGTAGTTAGGATTACGCATGCATGGGAGGATCCCACCGAGTTTTTTTTTCTTTTTTTGTGAGGATTAATGCAAGGACAATGGCTAAGATGACATGTGCACAAGAGGACCCCACTTGATTCTTTTTCCCATGGGTTGATGGATAAGTTAGAATGGAGAATAGCCACAAAATATGATGTGGTTGGGCTAGTGGAGCCCACGACTTTTTGTACACATGGAAGGTGTTGATAGGATTAAACAATGTCTACGTGGACACCACGTAGGAATAATGATAAGAGTTGGATTATCTAGAAGGCCATGGCTAGTCCACATGGGTCGCATGTGGGTACCACATGGTGGTACCTTGTTGATGTGGCGAAATCTATTTGGTCAAACTTAAAATGGGCATAAATTTTGATCTTAGAGATAGATTTAGATAAAATTTATATTGTTGGAAATATCTTGATGAGTTGAGCATGATGGTAATATCAGAAGCTAATTCCATAAACTTCAAATTAGGAGGATGGTTTTTGTAACCCCATCTTCATAAAAACTCATGAACAACATGTTAATTTTAATGTAACATCTCCAATGGTTTGATAACCTTCTAGGGGGTGGTAGGGAGCATTAGAGTAGCCTTAAATCTATTCATGTTTTAAGAAGCATCATTTCTTGTAATACATCAATGAACTCATCAATATTACATATTTTTTGAACTTATTGAGCATGTAGGAAAGGCTACAACATGATACCACAATACCGGGAAATGATAATATATTATTCATTTCTACATTGCAATTGAGAGAAGAGTAATATGCTAAGGAAGGGAGAGTTTCTTTCATTATTTCGTTTCTGGCCATTTATGGATTTTATCCTTGTTGCTTTTAGGGTTTTAAATTTTTTTTATTGTATTTGTTCTATTACATGGATGAAAATGTGATATTTGATTTTTTTCAAGTTAGGTGATCTAATTACTAATGGTTTCTATGATCATCTATTTATTTTTCAATTTTTTGCTATTGCTTTTGATATGTTGCTAAATTTTATACTTTTTCATTTTTATGGGTGGTTTTAAAGATTTATATATGTTTTGAATGTCATTCATAAATTTACTTTGGATTTAATAACAAGCAAGTATAATAAGATAAGGGATTGGACAATCACATTGTACATTTTTTGCAAGATGGGCACAAGTTTGAAGTGGTTTTTCTCTTCCTATATTTGTAAAATCACATGAATTTATTTGACTTGCACAAATTCTGACTCTATCAATCTACATACATTATGCCTGACCAAAGTATGCCTAACTTTGGTCTCAAAGAAAAAACACTCCTCTTTGGATTTACAATATCAATGCTCACTTTGACCTTGGAATATGATACTCAAATTTAGTCTAAATTAGTAAAATCAATAATATATTGATTAAATTCAATCAACCTATATCAAACAACTATAGAAAACAAAAAAACATAATAAATTTCTATAGTTACAATTAGAAAAAATAATTACTATTTTATTATTATTATTATTATATATATAAAAAGAGATAGCGTGTGAACACCAAATTTACCCATAATAACAGTCTTATATCATTAATGATCCATATTTGTATTGACCAA
Organism: Pinus taeda; assembly: GCA_000404065.3. Taxonomy (NCBI): domain Eukaryota; kingdom Viridiplantae; phylum Streptophyta; class Pinopsida; order Pinales; family Pinaceae; genus Pinus; species Pinus taeda. The sequence continues at coordinate 100,082 of APFE031550716.1, forward strand.
TAAAAATATGTCCTCGCAAAATCTTTTGTTCATTACTTAATAAATATTTGGCAAACACACTAAACCATCCTATAAAATATTCATAGACACCTTTGGTACTAATAGTGGAGGTTTTAGTGGACTTTTCTTAAAAAAAATTATCCCACGCACTAACATTAAAAATGAATTTCATTAAAAATGAATTTCCTTATAGAAAAATATTTTCATTTAAATCATCCCATATTAAAATCCTCACAACTCTCTTTTTCGTAACAATGTTTATAAGATATTATCGAATATGATATAATGCAACAACACACATTTGAAGAATTGAAACATAGAATGTGCTCCATAATAATCCTACACCTATTAGCTAATTTACATCAACTCTTTCAAATCTATATTAACACTTTTGAGTACAATTTCAAACTATTCTTTATCACCTATCACAGTGGTTTTCTCTTTGACATCAAAAATAATATTTTTTACTGTATTTTAGATCACTATGCATACCTCTTAAACCACTAAACACGAGCATCATCCCATCTTTGATGAGGTTGAATTTACATTTCAACCATAGACCTTTGTAGTTTTTGTGGAGATAGAAAGCATGTTAATTTAGATGAATGACTCATGGACATTAAAAAATCTCCCATATGGTGATCAAGCAAAACCATAAAAAATCTTGTTATAGGAGATTATTTGCATCATACACTAGTTAATGTTTTGTTGGTTAACTTCGATATTTATGAATGTAATCCATGTTTTGTCCTTCAAATACAACAATCTTATTAAGAGAACAAAATTAATCTAGAATCATACATCGCTTTTAACAACATTGCAAACTATACCCATGGGATGAATAACAATCAATAAATGGGTACATAATTAAGGAATTCATTGCATATTGGTCACCAATTCTAAATCCCATGATCTTCCACTTGTGTAACCTTTAACTAATAAAAAATACAACAATGTTCCAAATTAAGATTTTTTAATAAGATAACATTCATAATTGTGGGAAAAATTATATTACATATAATATTAAGATTTGGGAAAAATTATATTACATATAATATTAAGATTTGAAGATTTTTGACATAAATCACATTAGAATTACCCAATAAAATAAAATAAAATAAATAAAAAATTATGCATACTTTTTGTCATTCTTCCATATCTATAGTATTATGTTTCTATACATTTTCTAAGATGCCTTCAAGCTATGGGATATAACTACGATGTAAAATTATATTTTATCATAGAGTAGTTTTTAATGATGAAAGTCATGGTGCTTACAAGAACACTGGTACACTATCAACTATTTGTTCATTAACATCTAAGTGTCTTGGTTGTATATATCAATTATACAGATTGACTGGGCCTAATAGTTAAGAGCATGCCTTTCCTCCTAAGGAATCACATATTTAAAACCAAGAGGTAGAATATATATGCCTTAGTAAACTAAATAGTCAAATGGCTACACACAAATGAATCTCTTGTCCCACAAACAAAAAAAACTTATACACAATCTAATATCTTACTTGACCTTAACCTTAAAATTATATAATAATAATAATATTTATAATTAACGACAAAAATCATAAATTCATTTTTAATCCATACACCTCGTCACCAAGTAATTGGTACATATTAGTTACATTTTAAAATTTCCAAAAAGCATGGGTTGCATCCCAATGCAGTGTCCTCGGACATGATAACCATATGTTTACTTGCACATGGTATGAGATAATGATAATTATACGTTTACTTGCATATGGTATTATAATATCTCGAATGTGGAGAATATATTTTCCATCAGCTTTGGAAACTTTGCTTCTTAGGGGCAAGATCTAGATTTTGGAATTAAAATACGCTTTTATCTAAATAAGCGGTGACTTTGAATAAAGAACATTCGATTACTCAGTCTAGGTACCAAATTCGAATAGACAGACATTCGTATAGTCAGATTCATTTACTTCGGTAGCATTCAATTGTCCCTTGGTGTTTCCAAGGGTCAAGGGGTCAATGTGACATAAAACTCTCATTATCTCACCATCGAAGGTGCTGAATGATGAAACCTGATTATAATCAGCCAAAGTGCCCCAACTTAAACAAATCATAAGGCAAACTAAACCAAAACCAAAACCTGCACACGGGGGAGTCGGATTAGAAGGAACATTAGGAGTGTGCTTAAACTAATTACTCATCTAATTATTCTCCAGCAAATAAAACGGGAATAACTAACCAGGAATAAGTAACTCCTTCCCGATGCCATGGTATCCATGCAAGGGAAACCCTAGCTTAAAAACAGGGCGTGTGAGGCAAATGTCGCCTCACAGCGAGCGAGGGACAATCTCTGCCTCTGCACCTCCTCATATCTCTTGACCAGAGATACAGAGATTGGCTTTCGCTTTGCTGGTCGCCTGTGTTACACGTTACACATATTTTTTATTTTCTGGTCGTTTCACCCATGGGAAAGCTCGCGCCTGCTAATAAGATATCTTCACTCAAAAGTCGGTTAAGCGAAATTCGCAGGACCATCAGCTCGTATGCTCCTTCACATTTTTGAAAATTTTAATTTCATGAAATTGTAGTATGTGTATTTGGTAGGTTTACACAGGGTAACTCTAAAGTTTCGTAACATTTGTAACAGAGAATAGAAGAAAACACATTTTCTTTTGCCGTTTTTTGTGTGTGCAGCGAACGAAGAAATTACGCAACGTCTGTGGGTGGAGCGGCGAGTTCGTCGGCCGACAGTAGCAGCGGTGGAGTGATACCGGCGGTCCTGGCGCAGCAGCAGTCTAAAGGAGCAAACGAAAAAGGACATGGTGAAGAGAAAGCGAAAGCTTTTTGGATGAGGGATCCCGCCACTGGCGTCTGGAAACCGGAGGATCACTTTGGCGAAATCGACGTTGCAGACCTCAGAGCCAAGCTCCTCCCTCCCGGAAAATATAAAACTGATAAACAACAGGCGCAGCAGCAGTCTAAAGGAGCAAACGAAAAAGGACATGGTGAAGAGAATGCGAAGGCTTCTTGGATGAGGGATCCCGCCACCGGCGTCTGGAAACCGGAGGATCACTTCCGCGAAATCGACGTTGCAGACCTCAGAGCGAGGCTCCTCCCTTCTGGAGAATATAAAACTGATAAACAACAGGCGCAGCAGCAGTCTAAAGGAGCAAACGAAAAAGGAAATGGTGAAGAGAAAGCGAAGGCTTTTTGGATGAGGGATCCCGCCAGCGGCGTCTGGAAACCGGAGGATCACTTTGGCGAAATCGACGTTGCAGAGCTCAGAGCGAAGTTCCTCCCTTCCGGAAAATATAAAACTGATAAACAACAGGCGCAGCAGCAGTCTAAAGGAGCAAACGAAAAAGGACATGGTGAAGAGAAAGCGAAGGCTTTTTGGATGAGGGATCCCGCCACCGGCGCCTGGAAACCGGAGGATCACTTCGACGAAATCGACGTTGTAGACCTCAGGGCGAAGCTCCTCCCTTCCAGAAAATATAAAACTGATAAACAACATAACTAAAATGCAATCGAATAATATGGATCTGTTCTGTAACTGCAAAAAAATTTCGTAACAGTAATTGAAATTTTTTTTATCAAGAAGCTTCTGTTTGTTTACCGTCGAATAATGGATTTTTTCTGTAACTGCAAATATTTTTCGTAACATTAATTAAAAAAAAATTAATCGCGATCAAGAAGCTTCCGTTTGTTTTCCCTTTTCTAATTTCCCCTATAAGCTCTGCTCTGAACGATGTTTGTGACCGTTATGGGTGGGCTTATTTAATTGAAGAGGACGGCAACAGTGGGACAAATGAGTGTTGAATATTTGAAACCCTATTTTGCCACACGCCTTTTAGATTCGCTTTCCAAAGAAGAAAGAACTGCTCTCGTGTCCGTGAGAAGTAATAGTCATTGGCCATATATTAGCGTTGACGTTAGAAACTTTTGTACAAAGAGAATTGTATTTTAATTGATAATTATCTCAGTGATAAATTGACACTCATTCATTAATAATAAACATAATAACACATCTTAGGTTTTTAAAATGTAAAAAATCATTAATGTAATTTAATTTAATTTATTAATAAAGAAATAATACGCAAGTTAAATTAGTTTTTTATATGAAAATATTAAAGGAATTTTTAATTATGGAAATTTATTTTTATTTTTAATAAATATTTTTAATTTATAAGTAAATTTTGTTACCATTTATATATACTCAAAGAAGAAATTGCAAAGTTGCATTAATATATGAATAAAATTTCTTCAAAGAAATGACTATGAAAAATACTAAATCTAACTCATAGAGCAAAAAAAACAACTAACTCTTTTTTCCTACCAGTATATAACCATATGATCTTGTAGGCCATATCAATTACAAACTAATAGTATTGTTGTTGGAATTAAGTAAATTAGATCTAAACAACATATGATCAATTCCATCTATATGTTTTGTGACCTACTAATCCGCATAATTTCCAACTCTATGTGGATGTGAGCACAATAAATATAAACCAATTTATAACATTTAGAAAGTAAAATACAATCATATTCCAAAGCCCAACAAATGAAAGAATCCCCTTTTCTGTAGATGTTAGCACAATAAATATAAACGAAAGTAAAATACAATCATATTCCAAAGCCCAACAAATGAAAGAATCCCCTTTTCTGTAGATGTTAGCACAATAAATATAAACCAATTTATAACATTTAGAGAGTAACAGACAATCATATTCCCAATAAATATAAACCAATTTATAACATTTAGAGAGTAACAGACAATCATATTCCAAAGCCCAACAAATAAAAGGAATCCCCTTTTCAACCAATTTATAACACATAGAAGTTATTTATAACACATATACTCCCAATAAATATAAACCAATTTATAACATTTAGAGAGTAACAGACAATCATATTCCAAAACCCAACAAATAAAAGGAATCCCCTTTTCAACCAATTTATAACACATAGAAGTTATTTATAACACACCTTTGACAGTTTAAGTGGGGGAGACATGGATCTATTCTTTAGATGGCATGAAAGAGTAAATAGATCCAACCTTTCAATGAAATCAAGAGTAGAAGAAATGTACCTATAAATAGATCCAACCTTTCAATGAGGTAAAGAGTAGAAGGAATGTCCCTATAAATAGATCCAACCTTTTAGATCAAGAGTAGAAGGAAGTTGTTTCCCCTCCAATCTGAGTCATTTCATGCCTTAATCAATTGTTTCCCCTCCAATCTGAGTTGTTTCATGGCTTAATCAAATTAACTCATGGCTTAATCAAATTGTTTCCCCTGCCTTAATCAAATTATCAAAATAACCTTAATCAAATTGAAATTGTTTCCCCTACCTTAATCATATTATCAAAATAACCTTAACCAAATTGTTTCCCCTCCAATCCATTTGAGTCATTTCATGCCTTAATCAATTGTTTCCCCTCCAATCTAAGTTGTTTCATGCCTTAATAAAATTGTTTCCCCTGCCTTAATCAAATTGTCAAAATAACCTTAATCAAATTGAAATCAAATTATCAAAATAACCTTCATCAAATTGAAATTGTTTCTCCTCCCTTAATCATATTATCAAAATTACCTTAATCAAATTGTTTCCCCGGCTTAATCAAATTATCAAAATCAAATTGTTTCCGCTGTCTTTCAAATTGTTTCCCCTCCAAATCCAACTCACAACCCAACAATTATTTAGGTTTAAGGGAAAAATAAGAACAAATGAGAAACTAACTTGACATCATTTTTGCACAAAATACACCACCTAAGACCTCCTTTGTGCTTTTTGCAAATTATTCCAAGTTGGCACCCACCTAAGACCTTCTTCGTGTACTTTTTGGAGATTATCCCAAGTTGGCACCTTAATTTTGAACCTTCTTCCTGTACTTTTTGGAGATTATCCCAAGTTGACACCTTAATTTTGAGTAAACAGAAGAGAAATTGTCTTGTCTTGGCTCAACAAACCATTTTCCAAGTTAGTTTTGGAGATTATCCCAAGTTGACACCTTAATTTTGAGTAAACAGAAGAGAAATTGTCCATTTTCCAAGTTAGTTTTGGAGATTATCCCAAATTGGCACCTTAAGTTTGAGTAAACAGAAGAGAAATTGTCTTGTCTTGGCTCAACAAACCATTTTCCAAGTTAGCTTCCAGCACCTTATTTTTATTTTTGAGTAAACACAATTTTTTATTTTTTAGTAAACACGAGAAATTGTCTTGTTTTGGCTCAACAAACCATTTTCCAAACCTATGGGAATTTATATAGTTAGTCTATTTTTGGGTAAACCTAAAAGATATTGTACCCAAGAGATATTGTTTTATCTTGGCTCAACAAACCATTTTCCAAACCTATGGGAATTTATATAATTAGTCTATTTTTGGGTAAACACCATAAATTGTCTTGTCCATTTTCAAAGTCAGCTCCAAGTGAGCTTCCACCAACACTCAAGTTCTATCATTAACCTATGGGAATTTATTGGTCTATTTTTGAGGGAATTTATATAGTTAGTCTATTTTTGAGTAAACACAAGAGAAATTGTCTTGTCTTGGCTCAACAAACCCCTCCAATATGAGTTATTTCATGTCTTAATCAAATTGTTTCCCCTGCCTTAATCAAACTGTTTCCCCTCCAATAATCAAACTGTTTCCCATTGTTCCCCTCCAATCCAACTTGCAACCGAACAATTGTTTAGTTCTAAGGGAAAAATAAGAATAAATGAGATTATTGTTTCCCCTCCAATCCAACTCACAACCCAACAATTGTTTAGGTTTAACCCATATGGATACCCAACCATAGTTTAGGTTTAAGGGAAAAATAAGAAAAAATGAGCACAGAATACACCAACTTGGCATCTTGGCTTAACATACCAATTTCCAAGTCAGCTTCCACCACCATTCAGGTTCTAACGACCACTCTGGTTCTATCCTTAACCTATGGGAATTCATATAGTTAGTCTATTTTTGGGTAAACATAAGAGAAATTGACTTGTCCATTTTCCAAGTCAATTTCGACCACGACTAGGGTTCTATCCTTAACCTATGGGAATTTATATAGTTAGTCTATTCTTAAGTAAACACAAGAGAAATTGTCTTGTCTTGGCTCAACAAACCATTTTCCAAATCAGCTTCTACCACCACTTATCTTATGGGAATTTATATAGTTAGTCCATACTATAGAAAAACTATGAGAATTTATATAGTTAATCCATGAGAATTTATATAGTTAATCCATAAGATAAAAAAGTACAGTTCTCATCTACAATCTGATTACTAAAAACATGACCCTGATTAAGAAAAACATGGTTCTTATCTACAAACATGACCCTGATTAAGAAAAACATGGTTCTTATCTACAATCTGATTAAGAAAAACACCCTGATTAAGAAAAACATGACCTTGAATTTAAAATTTTCAATGCAACCAACCCATAAATCCAATCCAACTGTAAATTATCCCCGTTACCGCACTTTCCAGTTCCAACCACATTAAACCAATCAATTACAACATTCCCCACTTTCCAGTTCCAACCACAGTGAACGAATCAATTAAAACATTCCATATGACTGAAGAATTCGGTATCCTTTTTGTTCGACCTCGTAATCCAATCATCTCATTATTGGATAAAGATGATTTTCCTCCACACAACCCATGACCAAAGACTATTTATTGAAAGGAGTCTCCAACTGACCTTTTACTAAGGGATTTATCAGAAATAGGTACATCCTCGAGACCCCAACCTCTCCACGACTTTGGTAATGCTATCTTTTCCCAAGCTACCCGCGTTAGAATAGATTCATCTTTTGACCCAACCCACAAGAACCTCCCACAAAGTTTCCTTATTGCCCTAAATTTCCTTTAGGGACGCATGTAAGAGCCATCTAGAAAATAAGGATGTTTTGAACGAGGACAGATTCGATCAGTACTGACCTGAAATCCAGTTGAATCTCTAGTGTTTTATCCCTTTTTTTACACTTTGGCCAGTAGCGTTTTGTGTAAGAATTGGGTTTTAAAAAGAAACCCAAATATTTGAGCCTACCCCGAAGAGGTTTTACTACAAACGGAAAGTAAGACTGTGCCCTCCTCACCTCTACACGAGACAACCCATCAAAGGATAGTGTGCATTTTAGATCATTGATAATCATGCATGTCGCTTTCTGGAAAAGGGAAAGACCATTCTTAATAGAATCAAGATCCTATCTCAATAATCAAAATCCTATCTCAATACATTGCAAAACGTTAGGATATCACCCACAAAAATAAAATAAGTGATATAAATATTTACCGCCACTTCAATGCCCAGAAGGTTGCCTCAATGCTTTTTTTGCCAACAGTATACTCAATCCCTCTGAAATTATAAGAAATAAGTGGGGAGACACAGAACATCCCTGCCTCAGTTCTCTCTGAGCATGGAAAAAACGATAACCTGAACCATTCATTAGAAATAAGAGGGGAGACACAGAACATCCCTGCGTCAGTTCTCCCTGATCATGCAAAAAACGATAACCTGAACCATTGATTAGAAGAGTAAAGGAGACATTATCCATACATCCCATAACCCAGTTGATAAAAGGAACTTCAAACCTCAGATGTGTAAGTAGCATAAGAATCGATTTTTTTTTGGGTTATAAACCTTTCTTTAAAATTTGGATTCAAAAAGAGATTAACCTCATGGGAAATTATATAGTTAAGATGAAATTATATTGATAAGTCACAATTATAATGAAATAATATAACATAAGGCTTACACAATTTTTATGTACTTGGAAAGTAAGAAAAATAAGGTTATGAATGTTTGGCAATGTGATCAGATTTATAAAATTATACAAACGGTGATCAGATTTATAAAATTATACAAACGATGAAACCATTATATGTAATATCTTCTTGTTAGGATGTTATTAGAGATATATTGTTTGGTCTCTCAATTTCAATTTTAAAAATTTAATATTTCTAGAGCAATTAATTAGTTTTTAATTAAATTAGAAAATTATTTTTAAATATTTATATATATTATCATAACTATATATATTACACAAATTTACTTTTACTTGAGAAGCAAGAAAATAGGTCGTGAATCTTTACCTATGTAATAAGATTTAGAACACTATACAAGACTTCGAAGGATGAAACCATTTTGTGAAATATCTTCTTTGGGTGTTATAGTGATTATATTGTTGGGGCGTCAAAAATCTCATTTAAAAATTTAATATTTTTTTGAAACAGTTAATTAGTTTTTAAACTAATTAAATTAATAAATTATGTTTACTTAATTCATATAAATATATATATATATAATCAGAAGAAAAAAAATCCATTTGATATTAAGATAATAAAAAGTTACATCGGTATATGTTCACAATGGATTCATAATATTGTCCAACAAAAAAATCTGGATAACAAAGAAACTTAATAGAGAAAAAATAAATCCAACCCATAGAGCCAAAACACAACAAAGTTTGTTTTCCTATGAGTTTATAACCATATCATATCCTCTATGCCATATAAATTTAACAATATTTTCGCTTGAATAATCCACTACTAAGAGCATAAGTAAACTAGATAAAAAAGCACATGTAGATAAAATTAATGTTTTATAAAAGATTGGTGCTAGAAATTATGTCCAATCCATCTATATGTTTTTTGACCTACCAATCACCCATAACTTGTGGAGATCCTTCCTTGGAAAGAGAAAATATAATTAAAAGGCTATTTTAACTAGAAAATATCTTCAAGAATTGGATGTAATTTGTGGTTGTGGCATATTAGAGGAATCAAAAAATTATTGAATGACTCATAAAATGGAATAACCTACCAATGAAAGATGATACAAATTATACAAAGAATTAATGAAATGTAGGAAAGTAAATGGAAGAAACATAGATAAATAGATAAAATATTAGAATAATATGGTGAAAGTCAACTTCTATTAATAAATGGAATTGCAAAATATTGTAGAGCACAAATTGGCTAGAATGGTGATAGCTATATCTAAACAGGGGGAGATTGTAGATTCACACATTCTCAGAAGATATTAAAAGAGGTAGAAATAACGACCTTTAAACAAAAATAAAGAAAAATCGAATTCCAAAACCCTAACACTAGAAGATGAAATTCTAGAAGGCTTGCGGGCCCCGTGGTAGTTAGTTGGTACATAAACTTCCAAGGGGTACAATTTTTGTATATGTTATCTATTTGGGGTGCATGATAACTTGTTAGAAAGAAATATCTAGGGACTACAACTTTTCACTAGATCATAAGGATACAGTTTGAAGCCTTTCCCAACTAAACTTCCAGAAAACATTATATAGGGCCTCAAAGTGAGCCCAAAAGTTTGGGACACAAAAGTCATAGAAAAATTTCCAACAAGATAGATAACCATTAAGACGGGGGAAGAGGTGGGTGCCCACAAACTTACAACTACATTAGTACCATACCCTTAGGAAGAAATGGTACCAATTATGTCAAGCTCCCTCATCAATGGGAAAAATTCTACTAAATTTGGCTCCTAGTAAGCAACTTTCGATGGTGAATAAGCTACCCTACCTTGACAACAAAATAGAGTTGTATGTTGTTTGCAGGTATCCTTCATATTAGTGTCCATGATTTAATTCATTGTGGCGCATTCAACGTAGTAAGGGTTATGTTTTATGGGGGAAAGTTTCTCTACTACCTTCGAAATCTCCAACAGAGGTGAAAAATAAGGTCAAAGAAACTCCACATTAAACACTGAGTCTAAGCCAAGGAAAATGGGAATGATCAATTCAAAATCATTTTCACCCATAGCCTTTATGATTATGTGACGACCATATAAAAGTGGTCTAATATTTCTATTTTTGTTGTAACCACATTGTATCATCAACCTAGAACTTATGTGGAACCCTTTGTTGGTCTTGTTGTTGCTTATAAGTGGAATTGACTTTCTGAGGTTTCAGATCTATTAAAAAAAATTCCTTTCATATCTACCTCGACCTGAGCATGTGAGGCCTCTTTTAATGAATATTAAATGGAAATAATGAAATCAATTAGGTCCAACGGTTGGAACCCTAACTACACCTCAAATGGACTATGGCCAATAGAGATGTAGAGGGATATATTATGGAAATGATCATCACATGGTAGGATTTCCTCCCACATATGTAAATGTTTAGATTTGTACTCACATAATATATGTGTAGTCATATTGATGACCACTTCTATTAATTCATATGATTGGAGATGAAATGTAGTTGATTTTCTAAACTTCATATCCATGAGAGACCACAGGTTGGACTAAAAGGTGTTGAGGAACCTACTATCCATATCTAAATTAATTGTCTAAGGTAGCCCCAATTGAAACTAAACACGCTAAATGAATATTTTAGCAATGACTTCAGCTATAATACTCTTCTTGCAAGGTGACAAAATGACCATCTTAGAGAATCAATTAAAAAATGTAAACCCACAATGATTACCATGGTTGGTGGATTGCAAAACTAACATGTAATCCATGGGCACTCACTCTTAAGGCTTGTCCATGGTAGGTAAAGGATTGTACAACACCTTCCTCCTCATGGTTGGTTTTAACAATGGAACGAGAAGTACATGATTAGATATATCACTTGATATCTCATCAAAGTTTTGGCTAATAGAAATAATTATGAATGACTGTACTATCATCTCCACACCAATGTCACCAACAACCTAATTGTAATTTTCCTCCCAACTAAGATTGGCATTCTTTCTTTAAGGAACACAAATGTGGCCTAGGTGGCACAAGAGAGCATTCTAAAGGTTAGATTCTAGAACTTGCTTCCTTATGATCAACATATGGTATGTGGAATTTAATTGAGATTCATTGTTGTATAATTGTGGCCACTGAGAGGTATTTTTCGCAGAAGAGTTAAGAATTGTGTTTATCACCACAATTAGGGTCCGACTGAGGAAATTTGTGACATGATTAGTCTTATCGTTCTTATATCTGATGTGTAAATGAAATTGTTGAAGGTATGTGGACCATTTTTTTTGGTGGCCATTTTGAAACCATCCTTGCATTTGCATAGATTAAAAATTCTTTTGATCAATGTGGAATATCGTCATATTCCTCAAAATATAGTGTTTCCATTGTCAATATTCCTACACGATGGAGTACTTCTCCTTATCATAGATAGAGTGTCTCTATACATTACCACATATTGTTTCACTATGATAGGCAACTATATGTCCTCGTTGAATGAATACTACACCAATAACATAGTAAAATGCCTCCATGTAAATCTCAAATGGATATTCTAGGTATGGTTGGTTGACGATTGGTCTTGAGCAAAGGTGGTGTTTCATATCCTTGAATTTTTTTTTTCTAACTTGGACCAAGAAAACTTTTCTTTCGCTACGTCCTTGGTAACTTAACTTAAGGGACAAGAAATATAAGAAAACCCCAACATGAACCTTCAATAGAAGTTAGCAATGCATAAGAAGATGTGGAGCTTTGTTAGATTCTTAGGGGTTGGATAATCCCAAATGACATATATCTTGGTTGGTTCCACATGTAGTCAATTTCATCCACACTATATATCAAGCATTGAATTATGAATTTAGAAAATGATAAGTTCTCTAGAATGGCATACAAATTGTGCTATTTAGGGTCATCAAGACATGTTGAGTGTATTGTTAATGTTCTTCCTAAGTTCTGTTGTAAATGAGGATGTCATCCAGCTATACAACCACAAGAGTTTTTGAGTGGCCACAATATATCTTCCATCATCCTCATGAACATTTCAAGATCATTAGTCAAGCCAAAGGGCTTGACCAACCAATCAAAATATCCTTCTTTATTTTTGAAAATTGTCTTCCATACATCAATGTGTTCAATTGAAACCTAAATGGTTGTCTGAATTCAAATAAATATTACTAAAAAACTTGGCACCCTTAAGTTGGTCAAGAAGATCATTAATCCTAGAGATCAAATATACGTTCTCTATAACGATCTTTTTGAGGCCTTATGATCAATGAAGAGTGTTTTTGTCCCATCCATTTTCTATACCAACATGATTAGATTCCTACAAGGTGAGGAACTTTGTCAAGTGGGGCCCTATTAGATGAGATCATGATTTTTTTCCCCATTATCCAAGAGGAAGCATATATATTTTAGGCCATTAGATAAAGGAGCACTAGGTATTAATTTAATTGAGAGTCTCACTTGAAGATGTATAAGAACTAACACAGTCAAGGCAAAGATATCTCTATATGTCTGTACAATATTTTCCACTTTATTTTTTGTGTAGAGAGGCCTCATGCAAGTGTTTTGGTGATTAATGTGATGCTAATTTCACCTTCTATAAGAAATGAAGAGAATAAACTTTACAGTATGAGAGATTATTTTTTTAAACTATTTTGCTGAGACCAATGAATTTGCAATAGTTGGGACTACCTCTGTACCATGTAAAGCTAACCACTAAGACTAACAACAACACTACAGGGATGAGACTTTTAAATATCACAATGTTTCCACATATGAGGTTGTCCTAATATAACAACACAAAATTCAAGTGTAACAAAAACACACAATACCTCATATTTGAAGAGCTTGATGCCATAGGACTAGTCAACCAACCAATTGCCCAAAATTAGGGGTGTGGCACTATCAAAAACATAAATCTCTTGATGAACTTTACTGATGTCAATTTATTTTCACTCTTAATGTCAACAATGAAATGGAGCAGGGTCCACTTCACCCATAATTGTGAATGGAAGAGGCGCTCACCCTATTGAAGCTCCTTTGTCTCTTCTAGTTGGAACTTTCGGTCACAATGCCAGTAGTGTATTTTGAATCGATGATTTAATTTCGTTTATCTTGTTCCAAATTAGAATTAGATCCAAAGTCAAATTCCTTTTCTTTTAGTTTTACTAACAATAATTATTTCAAGTGACATTCATCAGTGTTGTTCCAGGGGATTTTGTGGAATTCACACCACTTTCCATTATCCTATTTTGTCTTCCCGTTACACTTCATTGTCTGTGACTTGGGTTGGTTTTGTTATGTATGAATCTCCTTTATTTTTCCCTTGTTCTATGAGTTAGGTTTAAATTTTCTAGGATTATATTTTAATGTATTTGTAGATCCAAATTATTGTTTATTACATTTCTTCTATTTCTACTAAATTTTGATATCATATTTGACTCCTAGTGAGGATATTTCTAGGAAATTCATCTATGTTTAGATGTAGGCCATAATGGTACTTCAATATGAGGCCCTTCTAGGAGTCTCTTATACCTATATTTTAATGCAAGGTATGAAACTTATTGGTGTCGATAAGCATCATCTAGTCTCTCTCATATAAAAAATATCTCATTCCCAAGTATTGGTCATCATAATACCCTCTTGGGTAGAAATCCTCAAACAAATTAACAAAAGAAACCCACATTGGTCCTACATTGAGCATACTAAATCCATATTCATTATGTCTCTCTAATAACTTTTCCATGAATATTTGACATAGGGAATTATTTTCAATAATGTTAAAGTGATCTTCTAAACATATAAAAATAGATGGAAATGTTAATATCACTCTCACAAATTTAACCATTTATCCAAAGGATTTTCATCTATTTGGCCTTCAGAAAGGGGATATCATAGTTTATTTGTATCTTTAGGGATGTTGAACCTCCAAAATTATCATTTATTGAAGGTTCCTTGACCACTATTAGAAGTCATCAATGAATCTTGAATAAATTGTCTATTATCTCATTCCTTTGTCATACAAGTTCTTCCTCAATAAAAAAACTTGATAGGATATCTTGATCCATCATCTTGTTTTTCCATTTCCATGGAAGGCCTCTTGGGTTTATGAGAGAAATCGTTCATAAGTGAAACTAGATTGAGATCCAAATATATGTACCCTCACCTTATTAGGGTCATGCACTAAGAAATAATAGGGAGAAAATTGCTCTAATACCATTGATTCTAGTTATACAAGGGACAAAATGATGGAGAAAAAATTAAATGGAGAACATACTAAGAAATGTAGTAGACGTTACAATGATATGGTGAAAACCCAATTTCTACTAATAAAATAAATTGCATAATACTCTATGGCTAGGGTGGTGGTAGCTATTTGAGAATAAGGAGATATGTTGACTATGTGCATTCGTAAAATTGATTGAATGAGGTTGAATGAATGGCCTTTTAACATAAAGAAATAATAGAGGTGCAAAATACTAACTATAGAAGACGAAATTCTAAAAGGTTTGTAGGCCTCAAGGTGATTAGTTGGTACATCAACTTCCTAGGGATCCAGGTTTTGCATACAATATCTGTTTGGGGTGCATGATAGATTATTGGAAAGAACTATTTGGGATTGGGGCTAGGAAATTCCATGGAAATTCCTTGCTCCTTTAATTTCTAAAAGACATTATTTAGGGTCTCAAAATGGCCCTATCATCTTGGGGTCCAAAAAATGTAGAAAATCTACCAAGAAGAGAGAGATCCATTATGCTAGTGGAAGAGGTAGGTATCCACCAAATGCACATAGATTAGAAGAAGTGACATAAGGAGATGATTTGTTCATCCAAAAAACACCAATAAATATTAAATTATTGAGGAAAACACTTATTTGAAGGGGAGGGGCATGTTAAGCCTTACATAAGCCACATTTTAACCCTAAAACATGTATCAAGTGCTAGATATTGAGTTATTACATTTCTATTGTATATTGTTATGTAGACTATAACCTCTCATGGTCCCATATGATTATAATTGTAAACTTTGTATCACACACACACACACACACACACACACACACACACCTTGTCTTAGAATATTTTTTTGTGAATCAATAATTAAATAGAATGGGGGTCAATTAGTAAATAACAATTTTCCTATGTTTTTTGTTGAGTACTTTAAATTTCAATTGCAAACAATCAAGAAACACATGAGAGGCCAACATTTAGATATATCTGAACACAATTATTTTCGTGGAAATTGTTGGCTTAAGGGGTCTTGACCTAGGTTTAAAGTTCGTAGCGCCAACCAACAAAACCCTATACCGTCAGCCCTTTCGGAAACAACTCGTGTGGTGTAGGTTGTAGTCGCACCCGATGCAGTATTGGGGGATGATAGAACAAACTTTCTGCATCCAGATGCCTGTGTGATGTGTATTCTAAAGCCCTTATGGCCTAGGTATTCCTTCGCGCAAATCTACCCTTTTCAGACAACTAACTACAACAAATTGATCTAACGACTTCCAGATCCTCGCGAATGTATTTAGTTGTACTTATTATCCATAAATATTACAGATATATACTTTTTGAACAATAAATAAGCATTAATTCACATAAAACATATCATAGAGTGAAGATACATAAACTTAAATAGTAGTAAATAGTAAGGCACATATGCATCAGAATTCCTCTCCAAATAGTCTCTATTATGAATAAGCATTCAATTAAAGACTTCTCCTCCCTGCACACTCAACTGCACGGGCCCATGCACTCATCTTGTAGACTTACCAAGGTCTCTGCACACTTAGCTCTACGAGCCTTCCCCTTTCCCCTAAGTACAGGAAATATACTTTTCCTACCTTAGCACCTTGCCCTTACAATGATTCTTTGACAAAAGTTATCTTCTAAGAATCACTATGACTCAACTTTATATAGCTTGTTCTTTACAATACCATGGCCTGTGGACCATGGGCAGGTCTCAAAACAACTCTATTATCTACCCACCTAAAGGACTAAAGTCCCTTTGACTATACTTAGCTTCGTGCTTTGGTTTCTACATTTTTCAGAGACTTTACCTTTGCTACAAAAAGATATTACAAAAATGACTCAAAACTCAACAAAATTAACCCCAAGGACCCATCCCAATAGGCCCCCAACACAAATTTGGTGACTCTCCCTTGAGTCACTTAGCTGACAGCGTGGCACCTCGATCTTATTGCGGAGGTCACTGAATTCAACCTGCAATGTTGCTATGGTAGCACGACCATGTACTATGGCTTGTTGGTTTTCCTCTACCAAATTTTTTGTAGTTGGCTCCTCCATCGCGAGGTGCATCATCCTTTGATTTTGTTGGAGTGTCTTCAACTTTTCCTGGACAGACAGAGTAAGCTAACTTTCTTCCTCTATCCATGGTTGGATTCTGGCCTTTAAAACCACCTCTTTTCTTAGTAGCTCTACAATTTTTGATTGCAGTTATTTCCCTTGCTGCAATCAACTGAGGTACAAGAGTGGTGTTAAAGTGCGTGTAGTCACCTTGATTTCATCAAAATTTTGTTGTGGAATTTGTGCCAAGTTTCTATAGGCTTGGATCCTCTTACAGATTCATCCATATTTCCATGGTGCAGTCTATGACTGCTAGATCCAAAGTGGCCATGCCTTCCCTAATGGCTGCCCCACATTGCTGTAGGATTTCTGGCGGAGTGGTTGGTTGTAATTTCAATTCCAACTCTGAGATCTTCATTTGAAATTAAATTGTTACCCAGCCGACCTCCTCATTTTATTATCTTACTATGGCAGCCAACTTCTAAATCTTCGCGATTGCTTCTGCATCCTCTGGAATGTGAATTTCTGGCAGTGTCTTACATTCTTATGCAATTTCTTCCTCCAATTTCTTTCTTCACTTGGCCAATTCTTCTTATTTTTTTCGGCGCCTGAGCCTTTTCTGCAAAACTCTGCTCGTTATTCATCGTCACCTCAGTAATGAATGATAGTGCACACTGCTCCACGATCCTGAGCTCATCTGATACCCCTTAATGAAGTGTGTGGAGGGTCTGAATAGGATGACACCCACATCCTTGATCTGCCTGAGCTAGATGTTTGCTTCATCTGCCTCTACATGCAATGATCCTTCTAGAAAGGGAATAAATCTGAGGTCTAGAGTCATATCTGTGTCTAGTACCGACATGTTGGCTTGTTGCAGGCTAGCTTAAATCTCACTCACTTGTCCCATGCTCGCCTGAATTCGACCTGTTTGAATCTACAACTCGCATAGATCCTTCTACACACTCCCCAACATCTACATGTACTGGTGCTCAAATTATGTCCATAACGTCATCGTTGTGTCACTGTCATTGTCTCTAATCTCATCCAAGACCCCCTCAATGAGAAACATTGGATCCACATGTGCATGCTTGTCTGATTTCTGCTCCTTCATAGGCCCAGAAGTCATCTCCTTGGTCCACTTCTACAATTTAAAGGGAGTGCTCTGCTCCTCACCACCGCCCCCCTTCCTCCTCAAACCCTTCCTTGTTTGAAGTATGTAGATAAGAAGATTCATCAATTTCCTATGTCACTTCCTTCACGGTGTGCTCCTTATTAGCAGCTACCTTAGCCACAAATTCTCTCTTCTCCTATGTGACTTTTTCCTGGGTTGCGGCCTACTCAGACTCTTCCTTTTTCTACGTTGTTTTCTCTCGAGTAGCAGCATGCGTAACTTCCTTTTTCTTCTACGCTGTTGTGGCCTGCATGGAGGAAATTTCTCCAGTTGTTCTTGTTCTTGCATTGAGATCTAATGGTTGCCTCCATTTAGCTACTCATTTTCCTACAACTTCTTGTACATTTGTGTTCGTTACTAGCTATGGTAACTTGTACCATATTTTCTTAGGGTCTTGCCTTGCGCAGATGGAAACATTATAAAAATTGGCTTTAAACTCTACGTAGGCCTCTAATTATCCAAACAATTTTGGTGACAACCTTGGCTCCTGGCTAATCATGTGCGAAGGCCGATCTCAACCAACACCCATAGCATTTTTGTCTCCATGACCCTCTTTGTGTCCTTCATTTCCCATAGTGAAGAAAAATTTGTGGCCTCCAGTAAATCATCATCATGTGGAGGGAATTGGCTTTCCTCTAAGAGCCTCCATGTGACGAGGGAAATCAATAACAGTAGTGAGGCAAAATGGAATGCCTTGTCATCATCCTGTGCTTCATGACAATTCAACAAGAACTATTTGCAGAGGTACCGCACCCAGTTGTATTGTACCCCCTTCACACATTTTGTAGCCAAGGAAACGAATAGCGCCGACACCTCATCTGCACGACACTTTCTCATAATTTTACAGGACAATATCTGGGTGAAAAATAGCACCACCCTATTGGTGATGGAACAAATAGACTATCCAAGTGACTTCTTTACTGATCCATACTCACACTTCATCTTGTCTGTAATTTGTTTCTCTTGACTCTTCCCTCCAAAATCCTTGGTGGGATCCAACCCTTGGTAGGGCAACCTTGTGATATGGTGGATCAACATATCTTTGATGGGGATGGTCTCTCTCTACCAGAGACACCCATCATGAACTAATATAAGAAATTGGAGTACACACACTATGTTGATAGTGGTTTAGCTAAAGTGTGGTACCCACAACATATTTAGTAACCCAAATTTTTCAACCCCTTCAACCCACTTCATAGTCTCCAATCATGTGACTCGAGTATCCTCATAATATATACTTGCCAAGTATCCTTTTGTCGTCAAGTTCGAGAATTTCTCATGGTCAACTAGATTCTAGGCCTCCATTTTGAGTGCAGGAATGCATCCTAACTGCGTGCCTTCAAATGGCACTTTCTCCGATAATAACGGTGTGGAGACCAGAAGCTTTCCAAAATCTAGATCCTTGGGTACCTCTGCTTTTCCCTTTCACAGAGGGAAATAATCCGAGAGCCTAGCGAGAGTCTTGCCCTCCTTAGCATCCAACTCTACAACCTCATAATGAAGCTCCTCTTTCTCCAGATCCAGGGGTTTGTATGGTTGTTTTGCCTTGTCCATCTTCCATTTCTGTCGAACCTATGTGGGGTTCTTCCTTGCTAACTACCTCATTGGCACAACCTATGGTTTCTTCAGATTCTCCTTAGTAGTGGATAGTTTAGGCCTAGGCGACCTCAACATCATAGGAACAGATGGTGTAGCTTCCCTTACCGATGTAATTTCAGGGATTGTGGCATTAGAGGCAGCAACTTCGGAGATAGCGGCTTTAGAGACATCAATTTCTGCAAGATTATTTATAGTCATTTTCTCAAAATATTATCTCATGGTTCCACTCAGGCAAATTTGCAAACACCGGCTTTGACAGAAGGTTCTCCAAATCTTCTCAACTCATAGGTTTCAAACAAGAGAGCTTACAAATAATTTTGAGAAGAAAAAGTGTTCAACTATAGCCCAGCATCCCAAATTTATAAGCTATTTTGAATTCAAATCCGACTGTTCCTTCCAATTTTTTATCATAAATTCATTTTTGGTGAAATATTTCCAAATATTTTCACCATAAATGTCACCTACCTACTCCTCCTAATGGGATTTTTTCCATGCAATTAGCTATAGTGCACTCAACAGTTATTTTTGGACCCAACAATGTGGTGACATCCTCCATGGAGTAGCCCTCCAAGCACACCTCCTTCTGGCACACTACTTTCTTTCCATGCACAGCCCCCTTACTTCATTCACCATTCTTTGGGTAGTGTAGTTTATATTCCTGTACCTCCTTGCAGCTCCTTGGAGTACTAAGACTCTCCTGCAATCATATAGTCATTGCGAAGGGGTAGGATCTGCTTGATACAACTTCAACTGATTTCCATTCTCTTTTCCTAGAAATAATTCTCCATTTAGCTTTGGGAGCTGAACTGCACCCCCATTTGTAATTTCCTTGACTATATAAGGTCCCGACCAATTCATTTGAAATTTTCCTGGAAAATTCATGAACTTGCTATCATATAGTAGCACCAAGTCATTCACCTTGAAGGTGTGCAACTTAATATGTTGATCATGTCACGATTTCTTGCACTCCTTTTGTACCTGTTGGTGAAATCTTGCTAAAAATCAGTCTTCTTCGAGCTCGAGTAATTGTGTGAGGTGATCTTCCATAGTCTCATGATCAACCATCTCAGTCAATGTTGCAATCCATAGAATTGGCACAATATACTCCATCGGCATGACTGTGTCTATCCCACAGACCAACCTGAATGGGGTTTTTCTTGTCAGTTTCTTACATGTCGTCCTATATGCCCATAAGACGGCTGCTATGTGCACATCCCAATCATTCATCTATGCATTGCAGACCTTAGTCAACACATTCTCCAGGATCTTATTAAATGCTTCAACTTCTCCATTTTCCTGAGGTGATAGGGCGTACTCTTCTGATGATACACCTGAAATTCTTTAAGCATCACAGCAATAGTTTCATTGAGGAAATGTGTACCCTTAACACTCATCAGTATCTTCATACATCCATGCCTTTTCAACACATACTCAAATAGGAACTTCATGGTTGTAGCAGCGGTACAATCTTTCACCAATTTTGCTTCTTCCCATCTTGTCAAATACTTCGTCGCAATAATAATGTACCACACAATTGTCTTCTTCCTTGGTGGCTATATCAGACCTATAAATTTAATAGCCCACTTGTGAAACACCTGTAATCAAGTTTGAGGATTTAAGGGTAATTCATCTCTTCGCGATGGTTTTCCCATCCTTTGAAAAACATCGCATGCCTTACAGTACACGTTAGAATGCTTATGCATTGTTGGCCACCATATCCTACGTGCAGAATATTCTGCACAGTTGCTCTACTTGCATAGTGTCCTCCCACTACTCCTCCATGTGCTTTAGTGAGGATACTAGAATGGTCAAACTTCGGAACATATTTGTGCAGTATTTCATCCACAACCATCTTATACAAGTGTCGCGCTATCACAAAAAAGTTAGTAGTGCGGACCACCACTTCTTCTACTAAGTAGAATACCCTTCCAGAGGTTTTCCATTAGTTAGAAACTAAATTATATATACAAAATGATCATCTTCTACTCATATAACAAATAGATGTGTATCCAGTAAGCCTTCATCAAAATTAGTTGGCTCTTCACTTGTCCCAATCCTAGATACATGATCTATTCCTACATTCAACTGTTCACGCTTAATAGTCACTTCAAAATCATATTCTTGAAATAGTAGTAACCACCTATAAATTGCCCCACCCACCCCCCCCCCCCCCCCCCCACAACATAGGCTTATTGAATAAGGTATTTTGAGAAAGGAGTGATCTGTATACATTTTGAAATTCATGCCCAATAAGTGATGTCAAAGTTTCTGTAGAGCGTAGACCATCGCCAGCCCTTCGCACTCTCTAGTTGAATAGCTTTTCTTGGCCTTAGACAATTTCCTGCTTGTGAAGGCTATCAGATGATCAATCTCACCTTCTCCTACTTGGGTTAGTACCACACCCAACGCAATACATGAGGCATCCATATGCACATGAAACTCTTTCTTCGTGTCTGGGAACACCAAAATAGGTGCAGTCACCATCTTTTCCTTTAATGCATCCAAACTGCGATGACACTCTTCATCGCAACAAAAGGTTGTGTGCTTCTTTAGTAATTTTTCCATGGGTGTGGTTATTTGTGCATATTATTTGATGAACTTTCTATAGTAACTAGTGTGCCCCAACGTTGCGTGTAGCTTCTTTACATTCTTCAATGCTTCTAAATTGACAATCATTGCTATCTTTGCAACATCTACCATTAATCCCTTCTTGCATACCACATGTCCCAACATTATCCGATAAGGCACACAAAAGATACACTTCTTCAAATTTAGAGCAATTTGGCATCAGCGACAAGTATCCAACATGAGGCACAGACTTGCAACATGGCATTTTACGAACCCAAACACATTCCAGTCTTCAAAATACACTTCTAAGAATTTATGGATGAATTATTTGAACGCGTCAATTAAAACTCTTGAAAAGATTGTGGGTGCATTTTTTAGCCTGAATGGCATCACTGTGTACTAGAAACATCTACATTCTATCCTGAAGGTCATATTGATATGATCCTCTGAAGCAATATTAATCTGATGGTACCATGAGAACCCATCATTGAACGAATAAGCTTCCTACCCTCTAATACTCTCCAAAACATTATTTGTAAATGGTTATGGAAGTGGGTCATGAACGAATGCATCATCGAGCTTCCTCAAGTCTACACATATTCTGATTTCACCTTGTTGCTTCTTCTATTGAACTACCATAAGGGTCACCCAATTAGATTCTTCAACTAGCTCGATAATTCCTTCTTCCAGTATTTTGTCTAGCTCTTTGCACACATTTTCCTTATACTTGGTATTCAGCCGGTAAGGTCTATGTTTCACGGGATTCACATTGGGCTTTAAAGTGATCTTCATCTCTCCCAGATCCCCTACTGTTCCCTTCTGGTCTGCGAAATTGGTAGGAAACAAGTCCTGGTATTCACATAGTAGCTCCGCAACTTTATCAACTGTATCTTTATCCCAATAATCTCCTACCTTTGCAAACTTAGGCTGCACATTGGATCCAATGTTTACTTGCCTGGTCTTCAAAGGTTTCAATATTTCAGGGTCCTGTGCTTCAGGTCCTTCAACCTTGCATTGTCCTTCAATCTTCGGGATATCGATTTTTCATGGATCATCATCTTCTTCTTCTGCTATCACACTGTAAAATTCCAATGTATGGCACAGATGTGTACTCCAATCCGGTTGAACCCATGCTACCGACTCTTTAGGCATTCTAAAGATAATAACATTAATTTCCTAAAGTGCTTCGTCAATGCACTCGAATACATCCTCAAAGTTGAAAGTTAATAAGAAAATCTCACTCAAGATGTCCCATTTGGTCATCCCATGGCATAGCTCTGTCTCCAAATACCAATTCATTGGGATAGTATTGAAGGTATAACAGAAGATTTGTACCTATTTTGGTTGTGGCTCTTCTCCCCAATCTTTATTCCACCGCACCAAGTTCTGATGGGGATCATCCCTTCTGCTATATTTCTCATTCATCTAGGTATTAGTTTATCCAAATCTCATCTTCATGTTTCACTTGTATTCCTTCCAGTCAGCGAAGCTTTCCTTATGCATACCCCACCAATGGGCAGGCATAGCACGAGTGCCAATTCAGCTGCATGGAATTGATGTTCCTAGGGTACCTCCCTTTCAAACTCATCTAAAATGATATTAACATCATTTAAGCAATCACAATGCGAGAGATTTCTTATCTCCTTTGATATACACTACAATTATTTGGTCATCATATTGCAATGTAACATAGAGACTTCATGCAACTGATTATGCCATTGTTGGAGATCTTCAACTAAGACTAAGGTACAAGAGTTATCTCTATCCCATGTGATATTTCCATCTACACTGGGATTGATCCAATCTTCATCGCGTACAATAATATTTTAGATTTGATCCAAATCATCATCCTCCTCATAGGCGTGGACCGATTCAGTGTAGTGTGCTCCTTTAGTAGTGTCTAATGGCACAATAACCCTGAGCACCTTCCTCTCAAAATTCATCCTTCACTTCCTTATATTGACCACCACGTCCATATCAAAGGCCCATTCAACTCCTAATAACGCAGGATAAGGATTATTGTCATCCACAATTTTAATTACTTCAAAATAAGCCAAAGCCCTTGCTTCTTCAATGTCTGCCATTACTCCATATAAGCACCCCATAGGAATAATCTTCTGCTAATTGGCCATGTGTAGTTGTATAGGATACCATTGCAGTGCAAGTATCCCCATCCTTTCCCATGTCTGCCTAGGCAACACATTTGCATCATAACCTAAATCCAAGATGACTTGGTCCATTTCATACTCTCCTATCTACGCAGTCAGCCTCATATTGTGCCTTGTCTGCTTCTTATTCTTACCTAGTTTCTTCACAATGCATTGTTCTAGAGGAATCTTAATATTACCCATACAATTTCCTATCAGTTTATGCATCCCTTTTGATGCCTTTTAATCTCTCAGCAGCTTCATACAAGATTTTTAGAAAGGTGGTTAATAGTGATGGTTCCACATCTTGTTAGGTTGTGTTATATTCTTTCCACGACTAACCTACGTAGTGAACTAGGGGCTTAGGGGGGGGCTCCGCCCCCCTTTTGTTATGTTGATTGAACAGTAGGGGGGTCATAACGGGGGAAGTAGCCCCCCCTATCTTGGGGGTTTGAGGGGCTCAAGTAGCCCCCCTCTATGGGGTTTGGGGTAGAGCCCCATGAATTTTTTTTTTGGACCCTATATTAGGTTGGGAAAACCTACCTATGGTTTTCAGTCCATGGTTCTGGACGCGATGGTTTTCGGTCCATGGAATTGGATGCTTCAGCATGATAAATATGTATTGTGACATTAAAAGGAATATAATGAAATGTCAAGCTAGTAGTCCCAGTTTTGGGATCCAATGGGAAATCTCTGTGTATATGTGTTTTATGTGTTATGCTCTCACATTGTTTATTTTTATGTGTTTTAGAATTCATATGCAGGTAATTTCTGTACAGGGTTAAAACCTACATTTGATATCAGAGCTGTTTTTGGCCTCAAGGGGATGTCTTTGTTGCTAAGGGGTTTTTCTCGGGCCTATGGTAGACCCTGTTTAGTGGGAGATCTGCGAGATCAAATTTGGTGGTGAAAGAAGATGGCGAGCAGTGGAAATATAAAGATCAAGAAATTTAATGGTCAAAATTTTGAGTTTTGGAAACTCAAGATGGAGGATTTGTTGGTGGATAAAGATCAGCAGATCGTGGTAGATCCAGGTACTAAACCAATAGAAGTGTCTGATGAAGAATGGAAGAAGTTGGATTGGAAGGCAAAAAGCACAATACGATTGTGTGTCTCAGATTCAGTATTGTTGAATGTATCAGGGGAAGCTACGGTGAAGGCTTTGTGGGACAAATTAGGGACTTTGTACCAATCTAAGTCTCTAGTCAATAAACTATCCTTGTGGAAAAATCTATATAACCTGAGGATGAAAGATGGAGACTCAGTGACAGAGCATCTGAACACATTTAATATTGTGGTAGGTCAGTTAGTATCTGTTGATAATAAAATTTCAGATGAAGATAAGTGCATCAATTTGTTGTGTTCTCTACCAGATTTGTGCGATAGTCTGGTTATTGCAATAGGTAGCAATGCAACTACCTTGCAGTTTGATGAAATAGTCTCAGCCTTGTGGACAGAGGAGATGAGACGGAAAAATATGGAGAGCCAGAATGGTTTTGCCTTGTCTATACGAGGATGATACTAGAACAAAAACAAAAATAAGTCATCAAAGGGGAGATCTAAATCTCCAGAAAAACCTATAAAGGTGGTGTGCTAGAAATGCAGAAAGGAAGGGCACTTCAAAAGGGGCTGTAAATCTAAAGCTCCTGATAAAGGAAAGGGATTTCATGATTCTCCTTCTGCAAAGGTGAAAACCACCTCAGATGAAGGTGGGGATGTGTACTTGGCTTCTTCAAGTACACATGTAGATCATGAGGCATGGTTGATTAACTCAGGTGCATCCTTTCACTTCACTCCCCATAGAGAGTGCTTCTGTGAGTATGAGAAATATGATGTCAGTGATGTCTTCTTGGGGGATGATAGGAATGCTAGAATCATTGGTCGCAGAAAAGTAAAGTTCAAGTTGTAAGGTGGAAGGGTTAGAACACTCCTGGGTGTTGTACATATTCTTGCATTGGCTAGAAATCTAGTTTCTGTAAGTAAGCTAGATGATGCATGTGTAAAGACAATGTTTGAGAAAGATACCTCCAAGATGGTTTGGGGAGCACTGGTATTGATGTGGAGAGTTCGGATTGAAACATTGTACAAGCTGCAAGGTAGCATTGTTGTTGATGGGTGAAATAGTTCTATGGTTCTTGAAAGTGGAGCTAAAAATCTAGTGGTCTCTGGAAAGAAGAACATGTTGTGGCATCAAAGGCTTGGACATATTGGAGAGAAGGGACTTCGAATACTTCATGCTAAAGGTATGGTAGAAGGTATGAGTAATAACCCTTTAGACTTTGATTTCTGTGAAAATTGTGTATATGGGAAGCAGAATCGGGTGAGTTTCCCTTCCAGTGGTAAGAGGGAAAAATAGATATTAGAGCTTGTGCACAGTGATGTGTTTGGACCTGTGAAGGTTCCATCATTGGGTATGTTTGTGTACTATGTATCATTTATAGATGACTTCTCAAGGAATACATGTATATTTTTGCTTAAGAAGAAATCTAAAGTCTTTGATAGGTTTAAAGAATTTAAGGCTCTGGTGGAAAACCAAACAGAGAAGAAGATAAAGGTGCTAAGGACAGATAACGGTGGAGAGATTTCCAGTAAGGAATTTGAACAATTCTATAAGAAGTGTGGTATAGCATGGCAGAAGACTACTCCATATACACCTCAACCAAATGGAGTTACAGAAAGAATGAACAAGACGTTGATGGAAGGGGCAAGAAGCATGGTCAATGGTGTCAGGTTAGGAAAGGAATTCTGGGCAAAGGCGGTGGAGACAACATGTTACCTGGTCAACAGATCACCTTCATTAGCATTGGAGGATAAGACTCCACAAGAGGTATGGACTAGTAAGAAACCCTCTCTTTCACATCTAAGGGTATTTGGATGTGATGCATATGTACATGTTCGAAAGGAGAAATGAACCAAGTTGGATAGTAAATCTG
This sequence comes from Pinus taeda, assembly GCA_000404065.3. NCBI lineage: Eukaryota > Viridiplantae > Streptophyta > Pinopsida > Pinales > Pinaceae > Pinus > Pinus taeda. The sequence goes on from APFE031550716.1 coordinate 127,510, forward strand.
AAAAGTGCATCTTTATTGGTATAAGGATGGTTTAAAGGGTTATAAGCTTTGGAACCCAACAACAAGGAAGGTTGTGTACAACCGAGATGTGGTGTTTCGAGAGCAGAAAAATGTTATTAAACATGAAGTCCAATGAAAGGAACCTGAGAATATAGAGTTTGAGCTAAAGGAGGAAGAATCAAACTCTATAGCAGAGGAGGAATTATAAGATGAAGAGCCACAAACTCCGGGTGTAAGAAGATCAGTTCGAGAAAGAAGGTAGCCAGAAAGGTATAGTCCATCTACTTTCTATTCAAAATTTTCTTTCTCTATTACTGATGATGATCCTAGAACTGTGAAGGACGCAGTGGATTCAGAGGATGGAAAACTCTGGAAAGAGGCCATGGTTGGTGAAATGGCATCTTTGCACAAAAATGAGGCTTGGGATCTTGTGGAGTTGTCGGCTAGAAGGAAACCCATTGGCAGCAAATGGGTGTTCAAGAAGAAGACAAATGCAGAAGGAAAGGTGGAGAAATACAAGCTCAATTGGTAGCAAAAGGTTATTCCTAGGCGCCGTGAATTGATTTTGGTGATATTTTTTCTCCTATTGCCAAGATAACTTCTATTAGGTTACTTTTATCTATTGCTACTGCTTTTTATTTTGAGGTAGAACAAATGGATGTGAAGACAAAATTTCTTCATGGGGATCTGGAAGAGGAGATCTACATGAAGCAACCTGAAGGCTTTGCAGTGAAGGGTAAGAAAGAACTGGTATGCAAGTTAAAGAAGTCTCTGTATGGGTTAAAACAATCACCAAGGATGAGGTATTAGAAATTTGATACATTTATACATGGACTTGGCTTCAGTAGAAGCAAAGCGGATCGCTATGTGTATTTTAAATTAATTGGTGACCATGTTATTTATCTGGTCTTATATGTGGATGATATGTTGCTGGTTGGAAGAACAAAGAAATTATCCAGGATTTGAAGACCCAATTTTCCTCCAAATTTGACATGAAAGATCTTGGTGCTGCAAAATATATTTTGGGCATGGAAATTAAAAGAGATCAGGCAAATAAGAATATCTGGTTAAACCAGAGGAAGTATGTCGAGACAATACTCCAGAGGTTTAATATGTAGGATAGTAAACCGGTGAAGGTTCCTATTCATGTAGGTGTAAAGCTATATGCTGAATAGTTTCCCAGGACACAAGAAGAAGAAGAGGATATGTCTCATGTTCCATATGCAAGTGTAGTCAGTAGCTTGATGTATGCAATGGTATGTACTAGACTAGACATTGCACATGCAGTGGGAGTATTGAGCATGTTTATGTCAAAATCAGGGAAGGAGCACTGGACAATAGTGAAGCGGGTTTTCAGGTATTTGTGCGGCACTAGTGATTATGGTTTCTGCTACCAAGGAAGACTAGGATTGGATAGAGTCTTGGATATTCATGGCTTTGTTGACGCGGATTGGGCTGGAGATCTAGATTAGAGAAGATCTACAAGTGGGTATGTGTTTAACCTATTTGGATGTGCAGTCAGTTGGATGAGTAAGAAACAATCCACAGTGGCACTATCAACTATAGAGGCAAAATACATGGCAGCCACTCATGCAAGCAAGGAAGTAATTTGGTTGTAGAGATTGGGTTCAAGTATGGGGTTAATACAGGGAGCTACAAGGATAGACTATGACAGCCAAAGTGCAATTTTCTTGGCAAAGAGCCCTGCTTATCATTGAAAGACAAATCACATTTATGTTAAGTATCACTTTGTGAGGGACATGATAGAAGACAAAAAGGTGTTGCTGGTAAAGGTGGACACTTTGAAGAATATTGTATATTCATTGACAAAATCTATGAGCTCTGAGAAGTTCTCCTACTGTAGAGAAAGAATGGGTGTTCTAGTGTTGGAAAAGTGACTAAACTCTCCTGTGGCCCCCTCTGGAAATAAAACAACAAGTGGGAGAATGTTGGGCTGTGTTATATTCCTTCCATGACTAACTTAAGTAGTGAACTAGGGGGTTAGAGGGCGGGTAAAGCCCCGCTTTTGTTGCACTTTTTGTGCAGTGGTGAGGTCATGGGGGGTTGGTAGCCACCCTTCTATGGGGTTTGGGGCAGTGCCCTGAGAATTTTTTTTTTTTGGACTCTTTATTAGGTTGGGTGAACCTACCTATGGTATTTGGTCCATGGTTTTGGACGTGATGGTTTTTGTCCATGGTATTGTATGCCTCGACATGTATAAATATAATTGTAACATTGAAAGGAATATAATGAAAAATCAAGTTGGTAGTACCGGTTTTGGTATCTAGTGGGAAATCTCTTTGTATATGTGCTTTATGTGTTATGCTCTCACATTGTTTATTTTTCTGTGTTTTAGAATTCATATGCAGGTAATTTCAGTACATGGTTGAAACCTACACATCTTTCACTTCTCTTTGTGTATCTTTTTTCTCTTGAATTTCCGATGTATAAGCCTCAACAAAGCTCTTTTTGGCTTCCATAAACATCGCTTCAGTTTGGTTGAGGTCAAATCCAACTTCTTTTTTGGTAGCCTTGTGTACCCATCCTTTGGCTTTAGTTTTCTTTCCCTTATTTTCTCTTATAGCCATACCACTTCACGTGACTATATTGATGTTGTGGTCCTCTTCGCAAGTCTCGACCGTCATCATCTAGATGTTTTGTGTTGGTTGAGGCATCTTTTTCTCTTGCATCTTACCTATCAACACTAGGCAATCTTCTATCACATGATCGAACTGGCTGTAGTATTGACATGATGGATGTGTTGGGTTCTAACAATCAGACACAAAATGTCCTGGTTTACCACAGTTATAGAAAATGATTTATTCTCGACCTCTGCCATCTCCGCACCCTCTTCCTCTTCCATGGCCTTGGAATCCACCACGCTCTGCACCCACGCCTTGATCTTGAGGTCAGTTCTCCACCTATATTCGATATGTGGGGTTTCATTCCATCATCAATTCATATCTCCGGGAATTTTTCTCATCATGCCCCACAGATTTATAAAATGTACAAATTTTTGTTTATGGGTTTGTACAAAATTTTGCAAGAGGTAAAAGGTATTTTAGCATGCTTTCTAGTTATCTTGCAGATCGTGCACCATAATTGTACTCCCATGCTTGGTACTGCAATGTTTTTAGGCCTGAGTGGCACTGGAACTCCTCCACTCAAGTAATTTTTATACATAGGGAAGTGGTCTTTGTCATGACCTTTGCCTATGCATTTTATCCACCAAACTTCAATGTGCACCTCAGACTGGGCATCATTTCTAGTCTTCAAGCTCTGCAAGTCCATATGTAGGCTTGCCAATTATGACTAAATCTATTGTACTCCTACATTCGTATCTTGTACTAGTGAAGCCTTCAGCCTCATCGTGATCTCCATGACTTCCGCTTGCATTGATACCTTCTACTGCAATAATGGAAATCTTAGATGTGGAAGGAGCGATGCAATATACTAGTCCCTATGTTGGGAATCCATGATCATCATGTTAGCCTACTGTATCTGTCATTTCAACCTTTTATTGACGTCCCACATGGACTCATTTATTGATTTCCAAATCCCCTTAAACTTTGTTACGGATTGCGCGTGAGACTTAGGCTTTTTAAACTCATCGTTCAACCCCTATTGAGTCTCTGCCAATGCCGTGCCAGGTCTATCTTGCCAGAACATGATATACCAGGTCAGTTATCTATCCTGCAATGCTCTTTATACTATCACTCGTAATCTACTACGTTGCCCACACAACATCTGTAATGAACTAGTTTTTCTCAGGATCTTCACTCCCTACCCCTTTAAAGATTGACATTTTCATTGCATTCACCATGCTGAATGGTTGGTGTGGATGTGGAGGTGTTGGAGGAGGTGGAGGTGTAGGTGTATGGGGTGGAGATGGAGGTGGAGGTGGAGGTGGAGTGGATGGATGAGTTACTCGTGGGATACCTTGACTTACCAGCTACAACGCACTTCGTGGTGTATTCAGAATAGTCCCTTCATCGTTTCTTGAAGAAGATCCCAACAATAGACAATATTCAGAGCCTGATTCTTTGTTCTTTCTAAAGGGTTTCCTACTTCACGTAGTTCCAAACATCAAGGTAATGGCATAACCCATTTTTCACACAATAGCATTTTAATCCAAGTTTTCAATGATTTTAAGTACTTACATCACGGTTCCTTGAAGAGCCTGTGCTCTACTTCGATATAGTTGGTAATTCTATCGATCGCAAGCTTAGTAACAAATCCTCCTAAGATGTGATCAATCCAATGATCAATGATTAGCGCGATATTATTTTCTGAAGCTTCCAAGCACCTCACGAGCTTTGGATTCAACATAATAGGTTTGTCAAGTCTCCACATACCTTGACTATCTGCTAATCTAGTCAACCACTCATGCAATTCGCAAGGGAAGAAACATAATAAGTTTTCGGTCTCTCTTGTATACAGGTATCTATTCAACCACTGCTCTTTGGATATTCGAGGGTTTCTATTCTCTTGAGCTCCAAATGCATGCAACTTCCGATCAATCCACATTTTGATTTCCTTTTTTGTAGGAAACCACTTATTTGGCAACAAAACCATTTGTTGGCTTAAGGGGTCCTCATCTAAGTTCAGAGTTATCAGTGACAACCAACAAAACCCTACACTGATGGTCCTTTCAGAACAACCCGCATAGAGCAGGTTGCAGTCTCACCCGAAGCAGTATTAGGGGATACTAGAACCAAGTTCTTTCATCCAGAGGCATGTGTGATGTGTATTCTGGATCCCTTATGGCCTAGGTTTACCCTCACACAGATCTACCCTTTTCAGACAACTAACTATAGAAAATCTATCTAATGACTTCCAAATCTTCGCAATAGTATTTAGTTGTACTTATTATGCATAAATATTATACCCATTTCGCACATTAAATAAGAATTAATTCACATAAAACAAATCACAGAGAAAAGATACATAAACTTAAATGTCCGTAACAAGGCACATGTGCATCAAAATTGCTCGCCAAATAGTCTTTATTATGAATAAGTGTTCAATTAAACACTTCTTCTCCCTGTGCACTCAATTGCAGGGGCCCCTACACTCAACTTGCGGACTTATCAAGGTCTCTGCACATTTAGCTGGAGGAGTCTTTCCCTTTCGGCTAAGTACATGGAACAAAATTTTCCAGCATTAGCACCTTGCCCTTACAATGATTCTTTGACAAAAGATATCTTCTAAAAGTCGCTATGACTCAACTTTAAATAGCCTTTTCTTTACAATACCATGGTCTGCGGATCATGGGTGGGTTTCAAAACCTCTGTTACCTACCCACCTAAGGGACTAAATTCCCTTTGAATCTACTTAGCTTCGTGCTCCACTCTCCACATTTCGTGAAGACTTTACCTTTGCCACAAAAGGATATTGTAAAAATTACTCAAAACTCAATAAAATCAACCCAAGGACCCCATCCCAACAGAAATCCTTCCAATATTAAAAAAAACAAAACATGCTTTAATATTATGATGATAATCAAGGCGCCAAATCTGATTACATCATATGTTTGTGAGGACTAACTCATAGGAGGCCCCAACCCCCTTCAATTCAGGAACCCACAACTTGTATAGAGGTTACAACCTCTCATAAATGCATGCCCTAACGTGCTTCAGTCAAGTGTTCTAATTTTCATACAATTTTCAAACTTGAAACAATGACCTACTTTAGTATTACAAAATTAAATTGTGACTCTAACATGTTGTCTCTCTACAACCTCTTCTCCTTTTCTTTGCTCATACACAGTCACTTGTCTGTGTCATAACTACTCTCGATCTACTCCACTCTTTGTGCCCCACTTAGCATACATAGTATTGGCACACATCCATACAAAATCATCTGAGTATATTACTTATAGTTCCACACAGTTTCAGCTCATACACACTGCTCACTCACACATTACTATATTCTCCCCTCTTATTTATCTTATTAAGACACTATACAAAGAGTTTCCTCATGCTCTGTCATGTAGTTTGAGAATCACATTAAATGAATCAAATATTGTATTAAAGCAAACACTGGAGCAAGAAACCAATAATCATAATCATATAGAGTGTTTTCTTGCATGATTCAATTGATCCTTAATTTCTCAGTATGACTTCCTTTGTTAATTACATGAACACAATACCTATTGAGGCTCTTTCAATAGAGAATGCATCGTCAATCTGAATTGTCTGAGATTTGTCCACCAATATCACTTGACAAAGATTAGAGGAAGCCCATTACTAAAAAAATGAGATATAACACCTACATTAACTATGATTTGTAGTCTTCAATCAATGTAGTTCAATTCCATATCATGTTTTCTATTGTGGCATGGAATTATGATCAACCTGCTTAGTTTATTAACTTTTGTGTTTCATAGGATTTTAGTAGTGTCTATAGCTATATCTCCAAAATGGTCAATTACTAGATTCAACAAATACTTCCTAACATGCCATCCTCTACTATTTAAGGAATTAACATCATATGTAGAGGGGGCTAGAACCAATGACCTAACGGCTAAGTGTTTTACACTACAACTGAGGATCATGATATATTTTGATTAGAAGACAGTATAATTGCCAAATCATTGACTGACCAACATAAAACTCATTTTGAGCCTTTTTGTGGTGGTTCCTACATAAGTCAGCCGGTTAGAGGTCTAGACTACCACTTCTTCCCTTGGATGGCTCGAAAGCCCCAACTAGATCGAACTGCCCAACTATAGACCCTTTTTATTTATTTTTAGGTGCATAATTTGTTAATCTTCAAAGGAAGAGTAAATCAAATACACAGAAAAATTTAGTAGAGTGATATCCTAATGTGAACTTCAAAGTTTCAACCACATCATGATTCTAATGTCATATATGTTATGTGTCCCCTAATAGCACTGTCACATGTCACTTGGAAGAAGACCCCTTTGGAACCTTAAAATTCTCAAATATTCATACCATGTGTCCCAATTCATGGGTGCCACATCAGACTATGCTCACATCGACTCACCATTTTAGATGTCACATTTATCTCTATCACCTGCCTTAGATGGGTTTGAAACAGTTCGAGAGGCTGATCATTTGTGCTCCTGTTGAAACATCCCATTCAAACAACCTCACAACTGGACCGAACTACTAGCTAGGAAAAAGGCTTGAACAAATTAATTGAGTTAACTTCTTCACAAATCTTCCTATGTATGAAATTTCTTCAACAAAGAAATTTATTACAAAACACAAGGTCGATGTGGAACCTTGAGTCCTTGAACTCTACGAAAGTTCAACTAATCGTAAATCCATCATCTTTTAGATATTTTTAAGCTACCTTCTACCATTACAAAGGTGTATCCATTTGATCACATTGTAAAGGCAAATGATAATATCCCCTAAGGTAGAAGTGCTTCCAAAGACTGGGCTATTGAAAGTAATGCTTCCATGTCATGTTTAGTTGTCATTAGGAGTTACAAGGAGTCAATCTAGAAGGTTTTGATTCCTATGTAATGAGTTGGAGTCATGAACTATATGTGTCGAAGTTAGTGTGTTAAGTGCTATATATTGTAAATGTTGAGATCAATAATAATATAGTGTGTGTGATTTCTTTGTGTTATGTGCAATCAATTGCTCTGTAATCTCTCTCAATTTTATATCATGGTATCAGAGCCTGTTCTGTCTTGATTCCTTTACGAGTAGCCCAAGAATATGTGAGAGCCGTCAGAGCTAATCCTTCGTACATATATTAGTTTAGTGTTTGATTTCCTCATTTTTGTGTGTAGATTTATTTCTTGTGTAGATCTCATTTTTGTTTGTAGATCTAGAGATTGTTTCTTGTGGAGTGATTGTTGTGAGCTAGTCTTCAAAATATTGTGAGAGAGCTTTGACTGTTATTGTTCTGTACATGAATAGATTAGTACGAGTGCGTTGATAAGGGTGAATCTGATTTCAAGATGAATTCCACTGAAGTATCACTTCCTCCGCTCTTTCAATTGTTCAATGTGCAAATTCAGACAGTGGATGATAACAAATCAAAATCTGCATAGTGGTGATAGAAAATCTTGAAATCGTTGTTCAATGAGCAATGAATGATGCGTGGAGACGATCTGGTGTATCAATAACTGACAATTCATTAACATGGAAGAACTAGTCATTGTGTCCAAGAATGGTAAGATATTTTTAAATGGTGATTCCTCCTCTCATGCAATTTCCAAAACATGATTAGTTCATTGGAGATGCTCAATGGAAAATGCTCTGGAGCTGAGTCCAGCTGGATTTCGATGTAGTGTAGCCATCGAAAGTATGTCTCATATAGGCTTATCATGGGTCAATGTCTAGGCATGGAATTTCTCATTTGGTGATGGTAGACAGGCCAAAAAGCTTGAATTCGCATCTAAAAAATTCCCATGTGCTTCAACGAGAAATGTATGTAGTTAATGTGTGCAGATCTTACACTGAATCTGCACGAGGTAACAATAGACATAATTCAAATCAATTTTTTGTTGCAAGCAGATTGATGGGAGCATCAAAACATAATTAAAATTTGGTATTCATTCAACGAGCTGTGTTGGCTGCAACTATTTATGGTCCGACTAGAATTTCATTGCATTTTTCATTGTGTTTAATCTGATTTGCGGCTTGAAAGGTATAAATAGCTCCTCAATTTCAATCATTGTATCATTTAATGTGTGGCATATCCTTTCAACTTACATCAAAATAATAGATAGCAGATTGAGATGGGTCGAGTTCATATGTGGGAAAAGAAACCACTTCTTAGCGCGGTCAATTATTCTTTTTATTAAGAACGATCAACTCTTACATTTGAATGTTCAAAGGTCAAATGGGTGCTTGAATTATTGAGTAGGAGTCAGATTCGAGCATAATTAATTGCCCAACCACGCAAATAGGCGAATAGTAGAGGACAGAGTATCCATGTCACTTAATGCATTATTTGTTGAAGGACGTAAACATGTTAAGTTATTTGATTGTGACTTTTATAGGTCATTGAAAATTTGAGGCAATTGTGAGTTATGTTGAGTGGTTTCGCTGTCAAGAGCTATGTAGTAATTTTGTTGTGGGTTTGTTACTGTGTTGAAAATTGAGGGATGAGTTGTGCAAATCAAATGAAGAACTAATTATAGAACATATTAGCATACTTTTAAATTAGTGGTTTTTGATGCATAAGGTGACACAAGAATATATCACTAATTTGATTATGCAAAATCTGTTATAAGCTCATGAGATCATGTGGAGCTAGGAACATAAACTTACAGGTTAATTTTATTATGTTTTTAAGAGGTCATCTTGTATAATTGACTTCTGAATACATTCAGTACTTGTGGAGCTATAAAAAGGGTCTCATTAACCTCTAATTACCTCACATTAATATGTCAAACCGGGATCATTTTATTATTTCAAAGAGTGTCTTAGTCTGAGGCTATCATTTGCCAGAGTAATTCTAGTAGCACAGTGTTTGAAAATATAAGAGTAAACGAATGCTTGTTTATAGCTAACTAATCCAAAAGATTAAACCACACATTCAGAAAACTAAGCAATTTATCAGTCAAGGGTTCGGTAGCAATAACCCATCCGTTTGGAAACTGATGGAAAAGGAAACCAAAGAACAGATCATGGATTTGGGAGCTAGATAGTAGATATCAATGCTCACTACAGTCTGAGATCGTTCTTCACACCAAAATAACAAATAACAAGAAATGGAACAGCAGATAAGAAATCGAACAACAATTAAAAAATTGAATAGCAAATATGAAATGGAACAACAAATCGGAAATGGAACGGCAGCTAAGAAATAGAACAACAACTAAGTCTATCAACCAGTAACACCTTAGTCTATAAGATTGAATGTACTAATCGTAATCTACAGGAATCAAACGAAAATCCTTCACTCTTAAAGGCGGATCGAATAATACACACAAATGGAACAGCACTGATTACTGATGAATTATGGAATAGCACTTGAAAACCATATATACACACAACACACTTAAATAGTAATCTGATCCAAGTATCAATCTCAGTTAGAAAGAATACGATTGCATTTCAAAATAGAACAACATTGTTCATAAATCCAACAATCGCAAAGAACATAATTGTCCAAGATGAATTCCGTAATGTTAATGAACAAGTGCACAACACAAAGGCTTTGTAATGGAACAACAACATTATTCTGTGAAGACTAGCAGTATTATATCAACACCTAAAAGAACAGTGCTTACGATGCAGAGTAAATACAATAGTTCTGTATTTAGAAACCTTCATAATTTAAACATAACAGAGCATGTGATGTAAACTTACAAAACACATCAGATTACCAAATAATGTCGATAAGAAAACCAAACAAAAGCCAAACGTAATGGTACAAGAGCAAGTGTCCTCCAAGGTCGGGCCCTTAGCCTATAGGGGTACACTGCTTGAAGTTATTCCAGACTCAGAGATGAAATAGTAACCAAGTTTGTATTAATGCATAAAGTGAAATTACAATAGATCAGTTCTTAACGAGACTCGGTGATCAAAGTTTTGATCTTAAAGGAAATTACGTAAACATAACAACATCCAACTCTCTCCCGAGCTAACACTGCTGCCCCTTTTATAAGGGTGAAGGCAAAGATATCTAAGTGCAGAAATATATAAAATAACGATCCCTTAGGATCAAGGATCTTGAGGGATTCGCCGAACTGTTAGTCCTCAGTCATTTCTTTTCTTTCCTGCGCCAAGCTGATATCTCCACTTCCTTTCCCAAGCTGATTCACTTTGATTTGCTTTTCCTTTTTTGCATACAGTCTCCCGTCAAAGGGACAGCGGTTACCCCATCCTTGTCCATTCCTTTGGAACAAAAACTTCTCGTTTTTCCTCCTTCCTGCATGAGGAAATGACAATTGTCAGCTTTTTCGTCTTGCATATTAATCTCACATTTTTTATTACAATTATTTATCGTTTTCCAAGTTCATGATGCAAAAAGGTTTGTAAGTTCTAATGAAAAGATGCTGAAATAAATAAAAAAGATACCTTCTTTAGTACTCCACACACCCCCCTGCTTACCCTTTTTCATGCCCTCATGAAAACATTGTAGTTGACATGTAAGGCAGTGAGTGAGTAGGCTAGAGATGGAATCTCATGTGAAGGCCTACAACCATGATGCGTAACTAAGTATTCAAAGAAATGTCCTGTCTGACCCTCAGTAATCTCATACAGGGCTTGGTATCGGGGTGGAGGGTGGCAAATAGTTGGACTCCAGAACCTATATCCTAACTAGGATGGCCCTACCCTCAAAATGATTTCGCCATAGAGGTGCATGCGGTTGGAAACTAATTTAAAATTCTCATACTTAAATGGTTCCCTGAGTTGGATATTCGGATTAGAGATTTGATACCGAAATTTAGCTGCATCAATGGCAGGGTCTTTGATAGATAAAAAGTATTCTAATCCCTATCGAGTGAGTGCCTCACGCATGGGTCCTAATGCTTCAATTACACCTGGAGTCTTCATGAGGTCTCTATTTTTTCTCCACAACTGTACTGGATCCCTAGGCTAAACTCTTATCCATAAATCTAATATGTTTTCTTGTCTTTGGAAAGCATTATAGGCTTTGAGCCATTTAATTTGATTAACCCCAAATGAGATAAATGCATGTAGTTGGATATCCCCAACAAAAGGGCCAGGGTTCAGCTTGGTCTCCTATTCTAATACAAGGTTATGTAAATAAAACTCACACAGTAGTCTCTGAACGTTTACTGCATAGTGCTTATAGCAGTTTATAAAATCATTGATGGTGTTAATTTGTATGGGAGCACCTGCTTTAACAACCTTTATTGTTAATTGCAAATATCTTTCCATTAAAAACAAGGCATAATTCTTAGTAGGGGCTCTACATGCTAGGACGTCATTGTATAAAGAACATAAGGTATCCATCTACTTGATAACTATATCTAACCTACGAGTTACCTTCGCGACTTTCTCTTCTTCCCTTCGCCACCCTTCAAAGGCCTAGCTTTCGGATAGATTGACGTTCGTAAGCTGTTGTTGTAGCTCTTCATACTTTTCTTAAGGGACCATTTGCTCTCTAAGCTTTTCTGCTGCTTGCTGAGCTTGCTTCAAACCCTTTCGTAGGGTTACAATTTTTGGATCTCTTTTCCATGCGGCAATGGAGGCCATGAGTTTTACCTGAACTTTCCTATTGCGTTGTTTTGAGTTCATGACTCTTATCACTCCCGAAGGTGGTGCCTCCATCTGAATTTCCTTATTGCGGGTCAACATCTCATCCATTTCTATATTAACGTGGATATCAGTCCATTGTTGTTCCTTTTCAATTGGAACAACAGTCTATTTCTCAGCATCACTTGGAACAACAGCCTGGTTTTCGACAGGGTTTTGAACAATAGGATGGAGTCTGGTCCTCTGCCCCTTTGTCTTGACGGGTTTTGCTAGAGTGGTTTCATTTTTCCTTCCCGAAGTCCTTTTTACCCTTTGCCTTGCTTTTAGAATCCTAATCTGCTGGTGGAGCTGGACTATTATATTCAGTAATCTCTGCTGCTCCTTTCGCAATTCCGTAATTTCAGTATTTTCCTTAGAAGGAACAACAGGCTCTTCACTGCTGCCTGGACTGTGACTAAATCCCAAATTTCTCTCTGGGGTGTTTCTTCATTGTTCTGCTTTGACTGTTCCGGGGCAAGAAAACTAACTGGTTCTGTTATTTCTTGGGCGACCTCCTTTTCTGCCCCTATTTCCTCCGGAATTCCTTCTGGTGTCTTTTGGCTAGGAACAAATTATTCCTGTTCAGCATCTCCTATCATATTTTCATCATGAACAGGCATATTCTCTTCTTCTGCCTCCTTTCAATGTGATTCTTCAGGTGCATTTTCCTCCTGTGGTTTTTCTTCGGCATGGAGGTCTGACGGACTGGAAGGTTGGCCATATTCTCCCATATTGGCTAAGATTTTGGCGAATTCATCTTCTCCCAATGGGTCCTACAATGGGCTACCTTCCTGCTGTTCCGCTTCCTTCTCTTGCTCAGATTGCTCAGCTTCCTCTTTTTTTTCTCCTTCTTCTTCTGATTGCTCGACTTCTTCTTCTTTTTCTCCTTCTTCTTTTGATTGCTCGGCTTCTTCTTCTTTTCCTCCTTCTTCTTCTTCCTGCTCAGCTTCTTCTTCTTTTTCTCCTTATTCTTCTTCCTACATTCCTTTCTCATCATCTTCCCCTTCTGGTCGTGGGGGTTGCTCATCTTCCATTTCTACTGGCTGGCTGGTGTTTTTCTGGATGCTTAGGTGTACTGGTGGCATGTTTACGTTTTGGGGATGGTGTGGTCAATCCTTCATTTATCATGGCAATTAGCTCTTCCCAGCTACTCTGCTACTACATAAGGCTATGGATGAGTATTAGCCGAATCAACCCATGATGACTAACAACTGACTCTACATGCTGTGCCTTTTTTATGCTCCGTACAACATCATGAAGTAATGAATTCAAAAATGCAGGTAAATTTACAGAGCATTTTTGTTTTAGTACAGCTAAGAGTTTAAGATGTCATGGTCTTACCACGTCTTTTCCGCCTTCACATGTGATGTAGCTTTGAATGGTCTTCGCCAATTCTGCCCACGGGTCTCCTAGTGCTACTGGCAGAAACCCTTTTCCTCTAATTGTCAGGCTCTGGCCTTTGTCCTGGAAGATTTCTATAATCTTCTGCAATCTCTCCTTCTGTAAGGTCCATATAGGTCAAGCAGCTAGTAGTCCCGAGACTTCTGCGATTATGTCGTCGGTGACTGCTATGCATTGCCCCCTCACTATGGAGTAATCCTCTTGCAAGTTCTACAAGAATTCAATTGCCACAGTTTCGTTAGACTCTTACAAGCAGTTGAGATAAGTCAGCCACGCTGCTCTTGCTAGGATTTCCTAGGCAGTAGCAGAGACTTTTAACACCTGCGGTTCTCTCCGAATCAATCTTCCTCCCATGCTTTTTGTTTCATTGTGAACTCTCAATGGAACGACAGTTGTTCACACTATTAAAATACAAAGAGGCTGACAAACGCAAGACTCACTCAAAAACTAATGCTGGAGAGTATACAACGGAAATGGCTTATGAACAGCATGTCATGCAGAAAAAATAAAAAAATAGTATATTGTTGAACCATGCTATACCCCAGTACACAGCTTCCCAAATAGTGAGCTGACACATAATCCAGGGAATGATGAGGTTAACCTCCCCCCCACAATGTGATAGGCTGTCCTGGCAGTCAAATAAAGGAGGGGTGCCCGTTCTGAAACAGAGTCTTTAAGGAACAACGTATGACAATATGCCATGTTTACAAAAGTGGCAAATTACCGAAATCGAGGCGTAGAGTTGGGTTGCTTAATACGTAAGAGACTGCGGTGATATGATGCGAGACTGGGGATAAGACATCTGTCGTGGATAGAGAATCTCATGTGGTCATTGTCAATTGTTCTGTCATGATTGGTGATAATATATATTCATGCATTGTATGGTTTGGGAAATAATATATAATTGATTACTAAGGCATAAGAAACAGAAGGGTGCTAATAACTTACCTATTGATGTAAATAATGTGACTTCAACACCATTAACAATGCTCTACTGCTGATAGGTGTCCATAACCTTAGCAGAGTTGTTTATTTCACCCATGGAACCATGATCCTTTGTGTATGCTTAGGAAATGTTGTGTAATGTCAAAATGTAGGCCATTATGCTGGCTTGGTGACCAGTTAGCCATAATGCCATTCGCGAGGAAGGAGCGAAAGGTGGGCAGGTCAGCTCGTGATGAGACCTCCTATTCCAAGGGTTCTTTATTTGATATACCTTTTAGACCATATCCCTGGTGTGGTGGCCATAGTGGGAATGCCACTTCGCTCTCGTCCTAATGATCATGGTAGGTTGGCTCTTGATGAGACCTCCTATCCTACATTCGACAACTTATAAGTCATGTTTGCTCTTTTTTCCTTTTCATAAAGTATTTTCCCTATTTATACACAAAGGGTGGTTCAACACTCCTTAAGAGTAGGAATGGTGGAAGAATTCTTAACATCCCAATAGGAAGATATAAACCCTTCGCTGTTATTCCTGAATAATAATCAAAGAGGATTAAAAGGGACCAACATGATAAAGATAACCAATCAGAGCAGAGTTAGTAGAACGATGAAAGCAAAAGATAATGAATAAGTGTGTCCTTCCTTCTATCCTCTTACCAATTCAGAGCAATTTCTTATAAAGATAACGATTTTATGATTCACTGATTTCAGTATGTTGTGATTTTGTATCCATTGCATAAGTCCATAGCTGTATTCTAAAAGACTTGAAAGAACAGGAAAAATAAGCATCCTTAATTTAGAACAGCAAAAGGAACAAGCTCTTTCAAAGGGAGAGAAAAAGAATGCAAGTGGTGTTCCTTTTGGAAAAAGGAACAATAAAAGACCACAAATGTTGTTCTTTTGGAAAAGGAACAGCAGAAAACGCAAATGTCGTTCCTTTGAAAAAGGAACAACAAAGATGAAAAACATTGTTCCTTTGGAAAAGGAACAGCAGCCACCCAGATGTCATTCCTTTGGAAAAGGAACAGCATAAATCAAAAACTTTGTTCCTTTGGAAAAGGAATAGCAAACAAACAATTGTCGTTCCTTTGGAAAAGGAACAACAGAAATCGAAAATGCTATTCCTTTGGAAAAGGAACAACAAAGTAAACAAATGTCATTCCTTTGGAAAAGGAACGACCAAAATTGAAAATGGTGTTCCTTTGAAAAAGGAACAGCAGAACACACAAATGTTGTTCCTTTGGAAAAGGAACAACAGAAATTGAAAATGTTGTTCCTTTGGAAAAGAAATAGCAAAACACACAAATGATGTTCCTTTGAAAAATAAACAACAGAAATAAAAAATGTTGTTCCTTTGGAAAATGAATAGCAAAACACAAAAATGCCATTCCTTTGGAAAAGGAACAACAAAACACACAAATGTTGTTTCTTTGAAAAAGGAAAAATAGAAATCAAAAAGTGTTGTTCCTTTGGAAAAGGAAAAACAGAACACACACATGCCATTACTTTGGAAAAGGAACAACAGATATCAAAAACAATGTTCCTTTAGAAAAGGAACGACAAAAACACACAAATGCCGTTCCTTTGGAAAAGGAACAGCAGAAACCAAAAATGTTTTCCTTTGGAAAAGGAATAGCAGAACACAAAAATAAAGAAAAAGAACAAAATTACAGCAAAATAACGGTTGATCCAAAGGGGGTTGTTCTTTTGAAAAATGAATAGCTAGAAGAAAATGTTGTTCTTTTGAAAAAAGGAACAACAAAAAAAAATAGTAACGGCAAAATGTTGATTCAACAATATGTACCAAAATGATTTAACAAAAGAAAAGAAATTATTTATAAACTATAAAAAGAAATCAATTCCTTAATGAATTAAAGGTGAGGAAGAGTTCTCTTCCTCCCCCAAAATCTCCATATCAGAGTTTCGACGTAGCTACTAGCAGAAGGACTTCCGAGTGAGTGATTTGTGATAGAGAAGAACTCGATGGCCATTTGCCTTGAAGACATATCCAGAATTGTCAATAGTGATTAGAGTAAGGGTACCATTGTCATGTACCTTCTGGATTTCGTATGGTCCCAACCAATGAGTTTGGAGTTTCCTGGGGAAGTCCTGAAACATGGAGTCGTACAAACGAGCCTAGTCACCTTCGTGGAAGACTTTATTTTTAATGAGAGTATCATGCCATTTAGCTCGCTGCTGCTGGATGAGGGCAGTGTTTTGAAGTGAAGAGAGCCTAATTTCATCCAGCTCATTGATCTGCTGTAATCGATTAATCTGTGCCTCGGTTAGATCTAAGCCAACTTCCTATGCTGTTTGTAATGTTTGGATTTTGAATTCTATGGGGAAAATGGGTTGTTATCGAAACACTAATTGATAAGGTGACTAACCAGTGGTACTTCTCCATGTTTTTCTATAAGCTCACAGTGCTTTAGGTAGTCTGGTAGCCCAATCACGTCTATGTGATGCAATGGTTTTCGTTGGGATTGCTTCTATTATTTTATTGTTTCTTTCTACTTGCCCATTTGCCTGTGGGTGGTATGGAGTAGTGATTTTATGTTGGACATGATAGTTGTTGAGTGTTGTAGCTATTATGTTCCCAGCAAAATGTAGTCCACTGTCTGTAATTATCTCTCTTGGAAGGCCATAACGTAAAAATAGATGGAACAAGAACTATATGACAGAGTCCTCTATAGCTCTTGGCAATGCCTCCGCTTCAACCCAGTTGGTGACATATTCTATTGCCACCAAAATATATGTTTTTTGGTTTGATGATGCATTAATTAGTCCAACGAAATCAAGAGCCCATCGCTCAAATGGTTCAATGACTAGCTGTGGTTTCAGAGGCATCTCATCAGACTGACTAGGGCATCCTGCTCTCTGGCAACTGTCACAGGCTTGGACGAACTTCTTTGCATCTTTGAAAATCATGGGCCAATAATACCCTGTTTGCAACACTTTTTGTCTAGTTCTGCGATCGATGAAATGTCCATCACATGGTTTGTCATGGTAGGCTTTTAAAATGTCAAATATTTCATCTTCTCGAATGCATCTCCTGATATACATGTCTGCCCCTGTGTGGAACAAATAGCCCCCAATCTAAGAAAATCAAGTACTCTGCTGAACAATATGTTTCCACTCATTAGGGGTTAGATGCTTTGGTAGTTTACCTACTACTAGGTAATTGGAAACATCAGCATACCAGGGTGTTTGAATAGCCACATCAAACAGATGCTCATCCGGAAATTGATCTTCAACTGCGGCTGCATCAATTGGCTTTGGCATTCTTGAGAGAAAATCAGCTACAGGATTTTATTTTCCAGGTCTATCCTTGATTGTAATATCAAATTCTTGCAATAAAATTAGCCATATAGTTATTCTGCCTTTTGTAATAGGCTTGTTTGCTAAATATTTTATGGCAGAATGATCTGTGTACAAGATAACAAGATATCCAGTAATGTAATGTTTGAAGTTATTGACAACATGTATTACAACTAGAAATTCTTTTTCAGTAACAGTGTAGTTTAATTCAGCAGGGGATAAATTTTTGCTGATGTAATAATTTGCATATGGTTTTTTATCCTCTTCTTGCCCAAGGACCGCTCCAATGGCTATATCTGAGGCATCAGAGGATATCTGGAATGACAAATCCCAATTTGGTCCTCGAAGGACTGGGGCTGTGGATACGAGCTTCTTCAGATCCTTGAAAGCACGTTCACATTTTTCTGTCCAAAGAAAATCAACATTACCAGTTAGTGCATACAAAGGTGCAACAATATGTGAATAATGTTCTATAAAGCTCCTGTAATAACCAGAAAATCCAAGAAAATTGCGTACCTCCATTTGAGTGGTAGGAGTGGGAATAAGAAAAAGTATTTTGATTTTGGCTGCGTCTACCTGAATGCCAGCTGCTGAAATATAGTGTCCTAGGATAAGTCCTTTCATCAACATCATATAACATTTTTCATGGCTTAAACAAAGCCTAGTAGCAATGCAGCATTGTAGGACTTTTTCTAATGTATCCAGTGCTGGATCGAAATCATCTCCGTATGGTGTAAAGTCATTCATGTATACTTCAAGTCCTTCATTTATTAAGTTTGAAAAAATGCTAAGGATAGCCCTTTGGAATGTGTCAGGAGCATTGCATAAGCCAAAAGGTAAAACTCGGTAGGCAAATGTTCCCCAAGGACAAGTAAATTAGTTTTGTCTTGGTCTTCAGGGGCAATATGAATCTGATTGTATCCAATGAAGCCATCCAAGAAAGAGAAGAATTTATTTCCTACCAAAGTGTCTAATACTTGGTCAATGAATGGGAGAGGGAAGTGGTCTTTTTGTGTTGCTTTTTTTAGCTCCCTGTAGTCCACACAGATTCTCCATTTCCCGATCTTTTTTGGTACCACCACAAGTAGAGAGACCCATTTACTATCAGAGAGGATAAAAGAAATTGACATCTAAAAGTTTTTGAAGTTCAGCTTTTACCACATCTTTTAGATGAGGATGTAGTCTCCTCTGAGGCTGTCAAACAGGTCTCGCATCTTTCTCTATGTAAATGTCGTGTGTACATAATTGAGGGTCAATTCCTTTCATTTTAGGGTAGTCCCATACAAATGCTTCTTTCTATTTCCTTAACACATGGATGAGCTTCATTTCTTGTTTGGATGTGAGGTTGGCATTAATGTTTAAGGTTTTTCCCGGTTCAATTTCCACAACTTTACTATTTGCAACAGAGGTAACAGGTATTGTATGATCATGTGTATCTCTAAGAGGATCCTCTTCTAATTCACTATCAAATGTTGCTTTTATCATGTGACATTATGTGTGGGATATGAGTTTAGTTTGACTAATGAAATTATTAATGGCATTGTCTTTTGTTTGGTCTTTGAAATCAAGTGCCTCTTGTATAGTTAATGGAGATCTAATGTTATCAGTAAGGAATGATATAGGGTGCCTATTAGTTTTGACTATTGTGACACTTGGTTGCGCTAGATGATATAGAACTAAGTTCTTGATATCCGCTCCTCTGGTTATGATCATATTTCCTTACCGACAACCAATATAGGCATCGACAGTGACAAGCCAAGGTCTACCTAAAATCAATGGATGTCCATCAAGTTGGGTTTTCGGATTTATTATCAGCAAATCGGTTGGATATTCCCAGGAGTCAACAGAGACCATGAGATCATGTAGTGTGCCCCTTGGCCTAACCATAGATCGGTCAGCCAATTCTAGCAAGGTAGAGGTGGGTTCTACAGATGTAATGCCTAGATTTTGGCAAGTAGTAGTTGTTAAGATATTAATTGCAGCTCCAAGATCAACTAAGGCATTGGAAAGGGTCTGACCATAAATTTGGACAGTTACTATTGGATTTCCTGGGTCTTCGTATTTAATTAGTGTTTCTTTTCCTGATAGTAAGTTAGATAGAGTGCCGACTACTTGGAATCTTGGATTATTTTTTATATTCCTCCTTGGTTTCTTTATGCAAAATTATTTGATAGTTTTTGCATGTATCGCGATGCCTTGAATGGCTTGGAGGAATGGAATTCGTATGTACAAATTTTGTAATTCTACCAGAATGTCAAAATCAGGATATTGTATAGGTCGAGGTATGACTAATTTTTCTGGGAATGGGGGAGAGGATGTGGTTGCTTGATTATGAGTTTGTTGTTTATTCACATCCTCTTCTTGTGACAAATGTTCTCTGGGTAACTGATTTTCAACCTGAATTGTCTTATCTCCCTCAGTTTCAATAATACGCCCAATCTTAATTGAAGATCATTACACTCCCTCGGATCGGCTCCTACTTTTGGTGTTTCTATGATTTGGAGAGATTCGACCGGTCGGTTATTTGGATTGGGGTTGGGTTGGGCTGGGAGTTACGGTCTCAAATTAGACTGGGGATTTTGTTGTAAGGCTGGAAGTGTAGGTTGAGGGAGCGGAATGGTTCCTACTGGCTGATGCATTGGTCTTTACCAGTTTGTCTGCCAGGCTGAACTTTGTGAAGTAGGGGGAGTCCATTGTGGTGGGTATGCATTACCTTGCCAATATGGTGGGGTATAAGGAAGATTCATCCAACCAGATTGGCTTGCCTAATTCAGCCATGGGGTGGAGGAAGGAAATGACTGTGGTGACCAGTTTGGAAACGGGGGTTGAAGTTGACTTTGCCACATATTATATTGTTGAGTATTATACTGCGGAGGATGAAAAGAAGAAGTTGGGTCTCGAAACATACCAGATTGTCGTGGCTGCCACTGACGGCATTGCTTGAGCAAATACACCGATTCTGGCTCTTCTTCTGCTTCCTTATATACTGCTTTCAATCCAGGAAGTGAGGGACAACTCTCTGTAAGGTGATCTTTTGTGCAGATGGTGCATGTTTGGACTGCACCCAGTGGACACTCCTTATGGCTATTCTTTTTCCTGCATCGGGGACAAAAGATTGCCAAATTCTATTCTGCCTCCATTTGCTTCTGTTTGGCCTACATAATATCAAGTTGTGTAGTTAGTGTCCCTTGTATGTCAGTTTTAAAATTTTCCGATAAATTTCCAATTTCTACACGCGTTACTCCTTCTGCCGAAATTTTATTATCTCTTACAAACCGATCATGCTCTGCCGATTTTACTCTTGTGCTGCCTCTCAATATCCTGATACATAAATCAATAATGTCAACAAAACTTTCTTGATAAATATCTCCTTTTCCCATAATGTTTAATGTTTCAATCCATTGTTCCTTCATGCCCCTTATTAATGATGTTTTTAACACACTACCAGGTAAAGGAAGTGATGCATAAGGAGATATTTGTAGATTATACTGGAAACGTTCCACATACTCTAATGTTTCTTTTGGTCTCGCTATCATCTGGAATATTTCATCCTTCAGTTCCCTAGACCTGCAATAGTCCTTATATTTTTATAGAAAATATTCTTTCAATTGATCCCAGTTATTTATAACCCCGCCACCTAATCCCATAAACCATCTTAAAGCAGCCCCTTTTAGTGTAGAGGGAAATATTTTCAATTTCTGGGGGTTGGTGGTGTAATCATATCCCCTTCACAGCACATCAAATTCAAATAAAAATGCATCCGGGTATTCTGACATAAGACCATGGAATGTAGGGATATGTTGAAGAGGGATTTCTTTCATAGGAGCATTTGTTACAGAATCCACTATGGGGTATTGTAATGTAGAGGTTTGGGTGTTTGGTTGGTTTGGAGCCATTTGGTCAAATATATGCCAATAACCTTCTGGGATATCTAGGAGGGTATTCCTAGGTTGAGAGGGAATAGCTTTAACAGGAATAGTTTTAATAGCACTCCCCCTATTTGGGATAATGAGAGTGCCTAATGTTTGAGGAGATTGAGTTTCTTCAAAGATGATTTTTGCAGCACTTCCCTTGTCTGGGCTGTTCAATGGCTAAGATGTCTTAAGAGGAGATCTCGGTTCCTTGGTTTCCCCTGTCTCTCCTCCTCCTCCTTCACAAATATTACTGAAATTCCCTTCCTACAATAGTTCTGGAATAGAATTTTCAATTTATTGAAAGTCCTGCTCTTCAATTTGACTATCCACCTCAGCAAAGGCTACAGATGGTGATCTTGTGGCCTGAAGGGAACTAGTAGACTGTTTGGAAATAACTTTCCTGGGTCCTACTAAGGGCTGAGATTTTGATTTCTTGAAGGTTTCATCTATGAATGTTGGTCGTCCAAGGGTCACCGACCCCTTAGCTTTTTCTGGCTTGGGTAGAGGTTTGGAATTTTTTTCTAGTTTTTTCTGGTTAGTCATGCACTCAAATTAACTACTAAATTCTACTCAAACAAAACAGCAACAAATATGTAGGAAAGCAGGTAGAGGAGCATGGATTTTACATGCTCCACACGTAGATTCTTACCTTCCATTTTCAAAACCCAATTCTTCCCTAGCGGGTTCGTATACTACTCTGAAAAAAAGAACAAATGGCTACACTCTTTCCCCGACAACGACACCAAAATGTGGAGCTATAAAAAGGGTATCTTTCACCTCTAATTACCTCACATTAATATGTCAATCCGAGATCGTTTTGTTATTTCAAAGAGTGTCTCAGTCTGAGACTATCATTTTCCAGAGTAATGCTAGTAGCATAGTGTTTGAAAATATAAGAGTAAACGGATTCTTGTTTATAGCTAACTACTCCAAAAGATTAAACCACACATTCAGAAAACTAAGCAATTTATCAGTCAAGGGTTCGGTAGCAATAACCCATACCTTTGGAAACTGATGGAAAAGGAAACCAAAGAACAGATCATGGATCTTGGAGCCGGATAGTGGATGTCAATGCTCACTATAGCCTGAGATCGTTCTTCACACCAAAATAACAAATAACAAGAAATGGAACAGCAGATAAGAAATGGAACAACAAATCTGAAATGAAACAACAAATCTGAAATGGAATAGTAAACCAGAAATGGAACAACAGTTAAGAAATAGAACAACAACTAAGTCTATCAAGCAGTAACACCTTAGTCTATAAGAGCGAATGCACTAATCATAATCTACAGGAATCAAATGACAATCCTTCACTCTTAAAGGTGGATCAAATAACACACACAAATGGAACATTATTGATTACTGATGAATTATGGAACAACACTGAAAACTATATATACACACAACACACTTAAATAGTAATCTGATCCAATTATCAATCTCAGTTAGAAAGAATACGACTGCATTTCAAAATAGAACAACATTGTTCATAAATCCAACAATCGCAAAGAACATAATCGTCCAAGACAAATTCTGTAATGTTAATGAACAAGTGCACAAGACAAAGGCTTTGTAATGGAACAAAAACAGTATTTTGTAAAGACTAGTAGTATTATATCAACACATAAAATAACACTGCTTACGATGCAGATTCAATACAATAGTTTTGTATTTAGAAACCTTAATAATTTAAGCATAACAGACCATGTGATGTAAACTTACAAAACACATCAGATTACCAAATAACATCGATAAGCAAACCACGCAAAAACCAAACGTAATGGTACAATAGCAAGTGTCCTCTAGGGTCGAGCCCTTAGCCTCCAGGGGTACATTGCTTGAATTTATTCCAGACTCAAAGATGAAATAGTGACCAAGTTTGTATTAATGCATAAAGTGAAATTACAATAGATCAGTTCTTAACGATACTTGATGATCAAAGTTTTGATCTTAAAGGAAATTACATAAACATAACAACATCCAACTCTCTCCCGAGCTAACAGTGCTGCCCCTTTTATAAGGGTGAATGCGGAGATATCTAAGTGCATAAATAGATAAAACAACGATCCCTCGGGATCAAGGATCCTGAGGGATTCGCCGAACCATTAGTCCTCAATCATTCCTTTTCTTTCCTGCACCGAGCTGATATCTCCACTTCCTTTCCCGGGCTGATTTGCTTTGATTTTCTCTTCCTTTTTTGCATACGGTCTCCCGTCAAAGGGACAGTGGTTAACCCGTCCTTGTCCTTTCCTTTGGAATGGAAACTTCTTGTTTTTCCTCCTACCTGCATAATGAAATGAAAATTGTCAGCATTTTCGTCTGGCATATTAATCTCACATGTTTTATTACAATTCTTTATCTTTTTTTGAGTTCATGATGCAAAAAGGTTTGTAAGTTCTAATGAAAAGACGTTGAAATAATTATCAAAAACATACCCTGTTTAGTACTCCACAGTACTCAGTATCACTTCCTAGATAACTAGGCAATATATCGAAATACCATGTGTTCAACATATGGAAGTGGGTCTATAGGATGGTTCAGTATCGAGACTGACCCTTCATTCTACAAGAGGACGAGAAGCATCAATTTTGCAAAGTACATCAAAGATGGTCTGATGCGGTTATGTTTTAAGTGGAGGTCAAGTGACATCTCGAAGATGTGGTGGTGAAGAAAGAGTGGTGCTTGTGAGATTCCAGAGTGGATGTGAGTGTTGATAAAGACCAGTTAGACATATATCATATTGTTGTTGTAATATGTGTTTTCCATGTAAATATTAACGGAGGGTGTTGGAAGTAATGCTTCCATGTCATGTGTAGTTGTCATTATGAGTTACGAGGAGTCAAGCTAGAAGGTGTTGATGCCTATGTAATGAGTTGGAGTCATGATCTATATGTGTCGAATTTAGTCACTATGTTAAGTGTTATATATTGTCACCATTGTGATCAATAATAATATAGTATGTTTGGTTGCTTTCTGTTATGTGCAATCAATCGGTCTCTGATCTCTCTCAATTTTCTATAATGGGAAACCAAACCATGATAGCTATAATATAGTTAGCCTCCTTACTTAACCTACAGCTGTGATGTTTCTCTACTAAATACTACAACTACCAAAGAACTCCCCCTTGGCTTTGACATTACTTTGAAAGCTTCATGGAACCCACATCTTTGACATCAATGAAAACATTATTCCCAATAATCTCCCCTTTTGGCATTGATGGAAACATTAGAAAATGTTGTTGTAATATTGATGGATCTAATAAAATAGAAACAATACCCGTGACATATTTTGGACTCTTCTCCTCTTGAAATTTTCACTACCCCTAAACTATCAGACTTACAAGCATTCTTTACACACTGCTCCTCCTTGGATGCTAACATGTCATAATGTTTGGGCCACTACTTCTAGCAATTCATCTCCCCCTTTGACATCAATGATAAAGGATAATGTCATCTCCCCATAAAACCATGGACACATCCGATGCCCTTCTCATGCAACCTACGTATTACAGCTAAGGGCGCCCTACAACCTAGTATAGGGGATATGTGTAGGTGTAATTTAAGAAAGTATGTAAACATTTTTCTCCCTAGGAAAAAATCGTAATTTTCATTATAAGGAAAATTACATGTTGTAGAAGCCATAGGCATATGCAGAGCGAGTGACTGTAGTTGTTTATAATCAGCAAAGTTTGTAAAACTCTATACAATAATCCTAGAGGTGGGTATTATGAAAGAATATACATATATGTTACAAAATTTCAAAAAATGATAAAAAAATCACCTTTGGTGATTCACTGTTCAAATGTCAATAGATAAAAAACTATAATAAGTTAGGGCCTATGAGACCTTTGCAAGTCTAAATCAATGTATGGCATGTGGTAGAACTGGTAGGTATGCTCCCGTCTTTGGTCATGAATCAACCATTCACCTCTGGGATGGTGCGTTGCCTCTTTAGAAAGCTGAGCCACAAGTTGGTTGTGCTCTGTAGAGATATGAGAACATGAAATCTGATCAAAATGAGTTTTCAAATACAATGTATCATCCAATATGGTCCTAAGTGTGTGAACATGACATGTAGAAATGCAGTTGAACCAATTAATGACAATCTTAGAGTCCCTAAAAACTTGTAAATGTTGACAAATTTTTGTTAATGAAAAGTATAAAATATGACAAAGTGATAGGAGCTCCGTGAAGTTATTTGTGCCAGCACCCAACCCCACGCAAATATGAAATATATGTGTCTCAGATAAGTATAGTATAATGGCTTCGCCACACCCATGGTCTTGGGAAAAACCATCATAGTAGGTCCATGGGTGAGCTTTATCTATGACCTTCGGAATGGTAGTACGAATCCACGCTACCTATTCATCATCCAGAATTTTATTGTAACTATTTCATATTTTCGGAATAATGAGAGGCCATCAAATTTGCTTACCGAGTAATATGATGTTCTTCCTGTAGATCCATATGTTCGAGCACATAATTAAAGGAACATTCCGGGCTTTTATACTAGGGGCTTCAATCCACCAACTATTCCATGCATTCGGTATACTATCTCCTTCCCATCAGTGATTTATATTTATTTTATGAAGCACTTGTTCCCAGATCTATTGAGCGTTGGTGCAAGATAACAACAGGTGGTAGTTTGACTCCTCCTCCCTACGACATAGAACACACCAGGAAGGACCCTCGAAGGAGATTTTTCTAAGATTTGTTTCAGATGGGGTCTTGTCCATGAAAATGTTCCACATCAAGAGACAAGTGTGTGGTAGGCCTTTCAACTTCCATAACTAGCACCACCATCTTTCCAATGAGATGGGCTTATGGGCAGCATGTATGATAGGGTAACCCTCCTTTGGTGTATAGGTCCCCTTTTCCGTAAGAGCCCATATTAGTTCATCCTCATCCTCCCTGAGTCTCACATGGGATTATTTTAAGGCAACAGTGTATGGCCTCCACTCCATACACCACTGTTCGGTATACCACGAGCATCAGCATATAGCCAAACTTGATGATAGATGGATGTATTCAAACGGTCCCCAATCCATGCAATGGATAACACTCCTTTACAATTAAGGAAATTTGTCAGCTCTGGAGGAAGATTGTATAAGTTGTCGCAACCAATAGATGGATCAACCCTTATGCAAACAACCATTCCATTCCCAATACACCAAGAAAGGCCGCTTCTTATGATGGGAAGGGTGTGCATGACAACTCTCCAGATCACATATATTCCTTGCTTGTTCCAAGTAGGTAGCTCAATCCATTCCATAATAGTACTAGGCTAGATATATTTATAGATAACTTGATTCGGATTTAAACAATATTGCAAAAAAATATAGAGATAACCATATACACAAAGATGCAGTGGAAATAATACTTCATTTAATTAATGTAAAATACTGAAATATGGTTACAAACAGAAATGGAAGTAAACTAGCTAGGGTAATGTTAGCTTATCCTTGAGAAGGTATGTGGCAGCTACATGCCTTTGAACTATGTTACAATGAGTCTTGAACACCTATTTATTGTTGAGAAACAATGGAAAACCCTTAACATCCCAAAACCTGACCCTAGAAGATGAAATGCCAAATTGTGGGCCTTGTTTGGGTAAATTGGTACATCAATTTCCTAGGGTCGTAACTTTGGCACCCGATCTCCATTTGATGCATACAATAACTCATTAGAAATATCTATTCGAGAACTATAACTTTGGGAAGAGAAACATTGGTTGATGGACCCATGTTGCTCCTAGATTTCCCAAAAAATGTTGTTTAGGGCCTCAGAACGGCTCCGGAAGTTCAGGACCCAAAAAACTGCTAAAAATAGTAAATTGTGCTACAATTACAGAAATTGAAAAACTGAAAGAGATAGTCATGGGGGTTCAAATGGGATAAGTGGGTGGCCACGAACATCCACCCGGATCATTCCTCCCCCCTTAGGAAGCAATGTTCCCCATTGCATTGAGTTCCTCCATCTGCTGAACTTGGTTCTTGGTGAGCTATTCTGCAATCTCGGATGTGTCCAATAATGGTGGGAAGCATGGTCGAGGGCGGTACACATTGAACACTTGGTGCAGGCGAAGGAATGGAGAGATGTTGTGCTCCAAAGAATTATTTCCTACAGCCTTAGTAATGGTGTAAGGACCATGTCGGCATGGTCAGAGCTTCTGATGGGCTCTTGTAAGGTGTTCTTTCTGCAGATGCAACTAGACTTTGTTGCCCACCTTAAGCTTGTGTGGTACCCTTGTGGGTGAGGAGAAGTTTTTCCTGTGTTTGGTCATGACCGTATTCCTTTTCTGTTGCTACTGCATGGAGGAACCCTTCGCGAGGGTCATGGATGTGGTGATGATCTTCCCCTTACTTTTGGAGTGAATGAGACAAAAAATGAATTTCCTAGTTTAGGAGATGAGCTTGCTGCCTTTCTTAGTAGAGATCAAAGAGGTGGTGGTAGGTGGGGCTACCTCTAGCATCATGTATAATGAATTATCCAAAGAAATAATGACAGTGGGAGGCCTTGACTCATACATAGCATGTCACCTCCACAAGTATGGTTGGCCTAATAATACATCACAAACATCCAAAGGTGTAACATCAGACAATACCTCATCTGTGAAGGGCTTGATGTTGTAGGGAAGGTGGCACTGCTGGCAAACTTTGAGATCTCATCTTTCATGAAGCCACTCAATACTATATAGTTGCAGGCATGGTGTAGTCAGTACGCCCAACTGCTTCACAACCTCTGCTGAAATGAGGTTCTTTTTGCTGCCACTGTCAACAATGAATTGCAGTGGTGAACCCTTCACTGACATCTGTGAGTGGAAAAGACGTCCCCCCTCCTCTGGATCTTCGGGCTCACTATTTTCACTGATCTCGATTTAAATAGGAATGCAAAAACATACGGAGATAACCATATACACAAAGATGAAATGGAAATAGTACTTCATTTCGTCATTGTAAAATATTGAAACATGCTTACAAACAAAAATGTAAATAAACCAGCTAGGGCAATGGTAGCTTATCTCTGAGAAGAGATGTGGTAGCTACATGCCTCTGAACTGTGTTACAATGAGGCTCGAAGGCCTATTTATTGTTGAGAAACAATGGAAAACACTTAACATCCCAAAACCTAACCCTAGAAGATGAAATGTCAAATGGTGGGCCCCGTTTGGGTAAATTGGTATATCAATTTCCCGGGGTTGTAATTTTGGCACCCGATCTCAGTTTGATGTGTACACTAGCTCGTTAGAAAGATCTATTTCAGAAGTATAACTTTGGGAAGAGTAACATCAGTCCATGGACCCACGTTGCTCCCAGATTTTCAAAAAAGCGTCATTTAGGGCTTCAAAACGGCTCAAGAAGTTCAAGACCCAAAAAACTGCTAAAAATAGTAAATTGTGCTACAATTATAGAAACTGAAAAACTGAAAGAGACAGTTGTGGGGGTCCAAATGGGATAGGTGGGTGGCCACCAAAATCCACCTGCATCATAACCACCTCTGTCCATAGGCTTTTTTGCTTCAAGAGAAGCCATCCTATTTTGTTTGCAAGTGCCTCAACAAAAACTAGAGATATTTTTAAGGCCCCAGCCCTCCTTTTTTTGGGGGTTGCAATTCTATTCCATTTAACCCAAGCAATGGGTTTCCCATCCTTGTGGCCCTTCCATAAGAAATGGAAACATAATATTTGAATCCTGGATAAGGTACCTTGAGGAATCCAGGCTAGGGACATTCAATAGATTAGGGTGGCTTCTAGGACAACTTTTATGAGCACTAGATGACCTTATCTAGATAGTAATCGATAGCTCCAATTGTTTAATCTTCTATCAACCTTTGTGAAAAACCAGGTCTAATTAGCAATTTTGTATCCATGAGATTTAATCTTCAAGCCCATGTACTTCAATCCATCCTCCACCAGTAAGCTGTGGAAAGGAAATTTGAGCTGTGCGTGAAAGGTCTCCTGTTGGGAGCAAGCAGATAGGGTGATCATGGATTTGGGCCTGTTAATTTCCATCCTTGTTGCAGAGTAGAATAATTGCAACACCTCAAAGAGGGCGTTGTTGTCTTGAATGCCTCCACTGAGGAAAATTAGAATATCATCCACAAATAGAAAATCCATAAGAGTGCATTGATCCATGATATTGAAATCCATGAGCTTCCCAGATCTTTTTCTTGATGAGATAAGCCTACTTAAACCTTCCATTACAATTAGGAAAAGCAGCAAGGAAAGTGGCCATCCCTATCTGGTACCATGTTCTGCATGGAAAAAATTGGAGGCCGATCAATTGATTAGAGTACCAAAAGAAATAGATGTAATGCAACACATGATCCATGTAATGAAAGCAATAGGAAAGCCCAAGTGAGTAAGTAGCATCCATATAAAAATACAGAGGACTCCATCAAAAGCCTTTGAGAGGTCTATTTTAAGGATGACACCTTTCAGATTCTTCTGTTTGATGCAATGGAGGGCCTCCTTGGCTGTGCCAATGGCCTCGTGTATTTTATGGTTATGTAGAAAGAAAAATTGTTCTAAGGATATGTTGTCTGATAGGATTGGCTTGATACAGTTGGCAATGATCTTGGCAATAACCTTGTAAAGGAAATTGCAGAGAGAGACCGGCTAGAAATTGGTGAAATATAGAGGGGAATCTATCTTGGGAATAAGTGCGATATAGGTGGAATTTATGGCTTCATACATTCCACCCAAAGAATGACATTCCTCAATCACTTCGAGTAGGTCCGTGCCAATAGTGTCGAAGAAAGTAAGATAGAATTCCACAGACCTTCCATCTAGCACCGAAATTTTGTCCTTTTTGAACCACTTCAGGGTGCCCTCCAGTTTCCCCATTGTAACAAGTTCGATAAGGTCCTCCTTAGTGTTTGGCTCCACAAATGTAGGGAAATTCCCCATAATACGAATAATATCAGTGAATGTTGTACCAGGTGGATATTTGAATAGCTACTTGAAGTATGTGCTTCCCATCTGAGCCAACTAATTATAGGTTTTAGCAGTTTGTCCCTATTTCATGGGCACCTGCCAAATAGTATTACAAGCCTTCCTTCCATTGGCATATTTATGAAAGAACTTAGTGTTGCCATCCCCAAATTGTAGTCAAATTTCTCTACTCTTGAGCCTCCATGACTCTTCCTAATCCAACAAAATCTTGGATTTTTGGGCTTCCAAGCTAGTTAGGTGTAGTTTTTCTTCAATAGAGGTATATCCTCTACCTTGGTCATCAATTAGTGAGTCCAACTGACTTTCAATATCACCGAGTGTCTGCTCCTCCTTGGCCTTTTTCCCCTTTACCCAGTCAATAGATAATCTTTTAATATTTACCAGATTACAATGAAATCCTTTGGCCATCCCTTGATCATTTCATTGGGGGTGAGCTCTCCAATATTCTAAAACTAACCTCAGATATTCATGGTCCCTTAACCAGGTTGAGTTAAACTTATGGGGAGCGCTAAGATTTTTTAAGGTGCTAGAAAATTCCAGATAGATAGGGGAATGGTCTGAAATCCCTCCTAAGCCCACCCACTATATATAATGAGTAAGGGATGCAAATTAGGTCTTCATGAATGAGAAACCAATCCATTCTCTTGCCAAGAGCTGCATCTCCTATCCTTCTGTTGTGCCATGTAGGCATCTTTTTGTTCATGGGTATACCAATAAGGTGGTGTTTCTCCAATAACAATCCCAATTGATTCGAGAGTGGATCCAACTATGAATGCTGTCCCCAATATTCTTCATGACCAATGGTGAAATTTAGGTCTCCGCCTAGGATAGTAGAGTGGTCGATCAAGGGGTTCTCGAGTAACTGCTGCCACAAGTCTAGTATACTATGATTGGGGGCATAAATATTCATAATATGGAGATTCTTTCCTAGTTCAATGAAGAGGATATCCATACCTAGGAATCCATGACCACCCCAAGCAGAGATAACCTTGATGGTTTGAGGGTTTACCCCAGAGTTATACCCCCCAATCCCCCAATGACATCAAAGGCCTAAAACAACCATCTAGGCAACATGGCTTGTAGTGTACTAACAATCTACTCGGCCCTACCTAGAGTTTCCTGTAGAAAAATGATATCGTAGGGCTCACTACCCAAGAGCCTCCTGAGAGCTAATTGTTTAGATGGCCTAGATAAACCCATACAATTGAACGATACCCACTTCATGGGGGAAAATTGCCAAGGGTGTGATGTGCTCTAAGTACCCTTTCAATGGTGTTATGTCTGCCCTGGGCCACATCAACCCTAACAATTTTGATGGCTTTGGATATCTTGGATGGCCTCCCCTGGGAGGGCTTGGGATTGGCTTTTGAGGATGAGATGCCCAATCTAGGAAATTCAGGAAGACCCTGGAGGCATGGGTGAAGGTTGTGTGAGTGAGAGCCCAATGTAGATAGGGAAATAGGGGGGTCACAGAATCCAAGAGAGAGTACAGTTGGAGGAGTAATGGAGAATGTGGACAGAGGGGGGTCAAGTGCACAAGTGACGGGAGAGGTGACCATGCATGGACTAGATGGAGTAGATGCCATAGAAAATATAAAATTGGTAATATTCAGAGCAAAGGAAAAGGGAGAAGTATTAGTACCCGTTGATGGAGTAGCTGCCACAACAGAATGGAATCTAGTCATGGGCGAGGAGATAGCAGAATATGGGTAGCACAGGATGGCCGAACAATATCCCCAGTTGCATCCTTTGGACTATCTGGACCTGTGCACTTCTCATCCACAATCAGGTCTTCTGTATGACGATGCTTCTTGCCCTTAGATGTAGGAGGATAAGATGGCAATATAAGTGGACAATCTTTGTAAAGATGCCCAACCTTGTGGCATCTTTTGCATTTGAATGGGACGCCTTCATAATCCATATTTTATCTGAATGAGTAGTGCCTCCAAGGAAGGGTTATCTTCTCCTTTAGGCCTTCTCTTGTATCCAAGTAAACCAGAATACGAGCCATGGTCATATTGTTGGTTGTTCCATAGGACTAGTCTTGCTCTAGATAGGATCTGAGTGCATTATCGATGTCCTTGAAGACATCCGGAGACCAATATTGCATAGGTAGCCCTGTTAAGAATACCCATATCAACCCAACTCCTAGATGTTCCCTTTAAGGGTCAAATAATGGATCCCATATTTTTAGCAGAATAATGCATATTCAATGTGCTAAAACCTTCAGTGTATCCAGTCAGTGTACTCCTCCCTATGAAACTTGAGAGTGAACCAACCCCACATGAGAACATGAATGGAGGGAAGTTATTTGAGTAGAGTGCCACATATCTTCATGGTATAGAGACGTAGTCTCTCCATTGAGTAATTTTTCCCTCAAACACGACCCACCAGGACCGTTTCGGCCATGTCCACCACTTCACCTATCGAGAGGTCTTCCCCTAGAAAGAGGTTGATGTCCCCGTCAAAATCCGTCAAACCCCTCCCTTTCTTGACCTTATCAGACTCGTGTTCCATTGGATAATCATGGACGAGGCCTTAGATACCCTGGTTAACCATCTACAGAGTAGGAAGAGTAGATTTATTATTAGGTATCGGTGTGATGAAATAGACTGATAAGATGATAGTGATGGGTGGAGGGCCGTTATGGTTTGGTACAGTGCCTCTAGCTGGAGAGGAGAAATGGGGCATATCAGACCCAGGTTATGAGATGCTAGAGAAGATGGGGGTGCTGGAAGGGGTAGGAATGTAAGGTATGTGAGGCAGTGGCGAGTAAAAGAAGGGGGATCGGTGTAGGTGTTAGAAAATTATATATTATGTAGCAATGGAACACATAAAATATTCCAAAAATATAAAAACAGAAAACACATATAACAAGAGAGACACAGATATACGTAGTTTGCCTAGTTTGGGCTACATCCACCCTGAACAGCTAGTCCTTCCTTTCTATTATCTAGCAAAAATGAAGAGACACAACCTACAACAAATCCGTTGTAATATCCTCTATTTTCTCTCACAGTATCACCTCTCTGCTTCTCGCTTGGAGAATACACATATATTACACAACCTCAAATACAATGCCCTCATACAAAGAGAGGGGTTACCTTCTAGGGTGAAAAAGCCTAAACTAAACATATGTTCTACCGTCAAATCATCTACTTAATGAATGACTCATATTGACTAGAAATTGCTATACTTTTACAAGGAAATTTTACATTTGTTTTTAGCTTTGGGGGCGCTACCATCGAAACCCCCATTGGGGGATCACCGCCCCCCAAACCCTCTAGCTAGGGGCGATCATCCCCCTCGAACCCCTGTGGGGGGGATAAGTCCCCCTTGCACCCCCCTGCATGGAGGGGTGTACAAACTTCCCGAGGTATACATATGGCTGAAACAAATACCTCTGAATAATCATGCTCCACACCCAACAATCTCCCACTTGGAGAATGATTGTAGCAACTCCATCACTACTTCATTTGCTAGACAATGGCTCCTCTTTGGACCTGGATGTTTGTCATCTTCATCGTCATCCTTGAAGACCAAGAGAAACTTAGCATATTCTTAGTTTCTCCCTGGTTACAACTTTTGTTAGCATATCTACAGGATTCTAGCTAGTGTGTATCTCTTCCAGCTTCAACTCTCCATCTTCCAACACTTATCATATGAAATGGTACTTGAGTTATATGTGTTTAGTCCTGGACTGAAATGTTGAGTTCTTTGCAAGATGAATAGCACTTTGCCTCTCACTGTATAACGTGCCCATGTCATGCTCCTTACCCAATTTACCCATAAACCTTTGTAACCAAATCATTTTTTTACTAGCCTCTGTAGCAGCAACATACTCTGCTTCTATTGTTGAAAGTGCAACAACACTTTGGATTTTCGAAACCCAATTCACAGTTGTTCCACCTATAATAAATACATATCCAGTTGTTCCACCTATAATAAATACATATCCTATAGTGCTCCTCCTGTTATCTTTGTCACCTGCCATGTCTGCATCAACATATCCTTGTAGAGAAATGTTTGAACCACGAAAACATAATGATTGATTTGTGGTACCTTTCAAATATCTAAGAATCCATTTCACTGCCATCCAATGTTCCTTTCCTAGATTGTTCATGTACCTGCTTACAACTCCCACTGCATGTGCAATATCATACCTTGTTTAGACCATTGCATACATTAAACTTCCAACTACTGATGCATATGGAACTTTAGACATATAATCCATGTCTTCTTGGGTCTTCAGGCACATTTCCTGACTAAGTTTGAAATGGCTAGAAAAATGTGTACTAACTGGTTTTGCATTGTGCATATTAAATCTTTTCAACACCTTTTGTATGTACTCATGTTGAGACAATGTTAATTTTCGATTTTTCCTGTCTCTAGTTATTCTCATACCAAGGATTTGTTTGGCAGCTCCCAAATCCTTCATTGCAAATGAATTTTCCAATTTTCTTTTGAGCACATTTATTTCCTACATGTTAGACCTTGCAACAAGCATGTAATCCACATACAATAACAATATAATATAGCTGCCATCATTTTGCTTTTTTATATAAACACAATGATCAGAGTGACACCTAGTATAACCTTGTTCAGACATAAACTTGTCAAATTTTAGATACCACTGCCTTGGAGCCTATTTTAAGCCATACAGGCTCTTCTTCAACCTGCACACTAGTTTCTCCTTCCCTTTTACCTCATATCCTTGTGGCTACTACATACATATTTCTTCCTACTAATCCCAATGGAGAAAGGTTATAAGAAAAGCTTCGGCGTAGATCACATGAAATAGACTTTTGTCGACGCGTTTCAAACCAACTAGTGTGGTTCATCGTCAGGACAAGTTGAAGAAACAGATCAGGCCTAGCATGTTAAATAGACAGAGCAGAGACTCCAACAGCTACCTAACGGCTAAGTTAGATTCTAGGACCCACGCCAAAATTATATTTAATTTTATTATTATTTTTACAATATTAAGGTTAATATTATATTATTCTATTTCTAGAAAAAAGAGAGGATAGGTACATTTAATAACTGATCGAATAGTAATAAAAGTAATTATCGATAAAACAATACCGATGGTTATTTTAAAGGTTATTATTAAAATATTTATTGTTTGAATGATTTCTTATATATAAATAAATATATATTTTATATTCGTTTATTAATATCTTATTTAAGTATATATATGAATATGTTTACGAAATTGTTAACTCTACTAATTATTAATACCATTCTTAAGGGTTAGTTGGAAAATATTTAATTATTAATACAATAATATTAATTGTTATCTTAAAGATTTAATTATTGTTTGATGGTTTCATTTAACATAAATAAATTAAATCTTAATTCAATTATTAGTTAAAGGTGAGTAAATATGTTTTACAAAATTATTAAATTTACTAATCTTAATATCATTCTTAAAAGATAAAAAGGAAAATAATTAATTTATTTCATGAGATAAATATATATATATATTATATATATATATATATATATATATATATATATATATATTATATATATATAATTATATTATTATTTTAATAATGTTAAAATGAGATCAAATTGTCTAGAAAAGCTATATTCCTTAGATTAAATAGTTGAAAATAAGTAATTAGAAAGAAGTAATCACAAATAAAAATATCAATAACTATAATACAAATTGCCCTAAGGATATATCATAGTCTAGATACATTATTAATAACATAATGAATTAAATAATTAATTACCATAAAAGGGTAAAGGACCTTCCTTAGTCTGGATTAATACCTTCAATCTTATATATCTTTTAATGAACATAATCACAATTAAATATACGAGGAACCCACTAAATAGGAGAGAACGTAAAGCAGTGAGCGAAATATAAATACTTGGAAAGATTAAACAAAAGCCCCCAGGATGCCCAAAGGGGCGGGGGCGGGGGGAGGAAGAAACTCTAAGACGAGATGGCAGGGATCCAACTTCTACTAACCTTCCAACCATCATGTCTGTTGAGATTATTGGGTCTACGCTCAATTTCAATAGCTTCCCTTAACTTGCGATGATGGAACCGATCTACTCTGGCAATGACCTTAGCCTCCTCAATGCAGACATGGTGCTTAGTCTTTTCCACGTGCTCAGCTAAGGCTGAGGAATTTTTTCTACCATGCCTTAGGTCTGATGCATGCTCGCAAATTCTCTACTGTATGGAGCGCCCCGTTTCCCCTATATAGGGTGTCCCACAAGAGCAAGGAATCAAATATACACCCTTCATGTCTTTGGGGTTAACAGGATCTTTCACCGACCGCAGGGAATTACGAATGGTTCGGAGGGGTCTGAAGGTTGAGGGAATGTCAAACTTTCTAAGGATCCGGGCAATCTTGTCAGTGGTCCCTTGGATATAGGGAAGATGGACACTTAGATGTCGTTCCTTCGGCTCTTTTTTAGAAAACGCATTTTTAGAAGCTTTATGGAACACCTTTAGACCTAGGTGTCTACTATATCCATTTTCCACAAAGACATCAAGGAAGTGGGATCTCTCTCTATCCAGGCTATCATTATCTGAAATCCTGAGGGCACGCGTGGCCAGGGTGTTAAGAACCCCCATCTTCTGAGCAGGGAAATGATGGGAATCAGCGTGAAGATACTGCTCAGTGTGAGTTTTCTTACGGAACACCGCGTGGGAGAGAGAGCCGTCCTTCTTCCTCGAAATGAGGATATCTAGGAAAGGGAGGCTGCCATTGACTTCTTTTTCCATGGTCAACTTAATAGTTGGGGACTGGCCGTTGAGGTGATCTAGGAAACGATCCAGCTCCTCATGGCCATGGGGCCAGATGACATTAGTGTCATCTACATACCTTTTCCACAGCTTAGGAAGGAGACGAGCCGAGGCAAGAGCCCTGGCTTTGAAATCTTCCATAAAAAGATTCGCCACGATCGGAGAGAGGGGGGAACCCATGGCAACGCCATAGGTCTGCTCGTAGAACTCACCCTCAAAACAGAAGAATGCGGAAGTGAGACATACCTCTACCAGATGAGCCGTGTCCGGATCTGTTAGGTGATAGATCACTTCCATGGCCTCTTTTATAGGAATGCAGGTGTATAAGGAGACCACATCAAAGCTGACCAGAATGTCCTCAGGGTCAAGCCTAATATCCTTGAGATCTGCGATGAAGGATGCAGAGTCCTTCACGAAGGATTCAGTGCGGCCCACCAGGGGCTTAAGCTTGAGAGCCAGAAACTTGGCAAGGAGGTAGGTCGGACCTCCGATGGTGTTAACGATAGGCCTCAGAGGGACACCTTCCTTGTGAATTTTAGGAACCCCATAGATTCTAGGGGCGATGGGATTGCTCTCAATGAGCTTACGGGAAAGGGCACCCACCAAGTTGCTAGACTTGATGGCTTGAGCCACTGTCTTAGAGATTTTCTTCCGAGGGTTCTTAGCAAGTTTTTTATAACTGCCACTGTTGTGAAGATGATCTAACATCTTCTTACGGTAATCATCTTTATTGAGGATGACCATAGCCCCTCCTTTATCCGCTTTAAGGACCACAATATCCTCATTCTGATTTAAGGACTTTAAGGCATAGAACTCCTCCTTACTGAGGTTCCTTCAAGGGGGTTTAGCCTTCCTAAGGACCACTGCACAATCTTGCCTGATGGTGTCCTTAATATTATCAGGCAGATCTCTAATTCCATGCTCCACGTCACAAATAATGTCATCTACCGGAATTTTGCTAGGGGCAAGGGCAAAGTTTAAGCCCTTGCTTAAAAGGCCAAAAACTGACTGAGGGAAGGAAAAACTAGAAAGGTTGACCACCTTATTATTCCTAGAAGACGAGGGAGGGGAGACCTTAATACTGAGGTCTTCATGCTCATTACTAATAAGAGGATCCACATAGTCATCATGACATACTATCCTCTTATTGGAATCACCTATGTTATCAGCATTAATAACACCATTGGTATTACCTAACGAACTATTGTTATTGCTTAGATTGTTAATATTATTATTAGGAAACATATTATTCTTATCTACCTCATCATGGATGTTATCATTGTTGAGGTTATTATTGAAGGATACATTATTATATTTAGAATGGTGTAAAATAATATTGTTATTATTAGAAATCTTAATATCGTTGTCTTTACATCTAACTGCTCAAGATGCAAATATTCAACTGCTACTAGACTTAAAATAGTTTCGATTGAAGTCATTTTAACAACAGGAGAAAATATTTCATCAAAGTCAATACCTTTTTTCTATGCAAACCCCTTCACTAGAAGTCTAGCTTTGTACCTTTGTTTTTCTCCATCTTCTTCCTTCAGCCTGTAAACCTATTTATTCTTCTGTGTAGATTTTCCTGCAGGCAACCTGACTAAGTCCAAAGTCTGGTTACGCATTAAGGAGTTCATCTCTTCTTCCATGGCTACCTCCCACTTATTCCTTCTTTCAACCTGCATTGCTTCTTCATAACATTCAGGTTCACCAGAATCAATCAACAATAAATAATATAATGAAGGAGAGTATCGTTCAGGGGGTATACTTATCCTGGTAGATCTTCTAACACCACTTTTAGGTGTTTGGGGTGCCTGTTGCTATTGCGGTGGTTGTTGTTGTTGTGGTTGTTGATTATTATTATTTTAAGGCACCTTTACTTTTTTAGTGATTTCATCAAGAACTATGTATTTCTTGTTTCTTTTTATTGTTCCTTTTCCTACAACTCATTCTTATACAAGACCTTTTCATTGAATATTACATCTTTGCTCCTAATGATTTTGTGATTTTCATAATCATATAATCGATAACCAAAACCATTAAAACCATATCCAATAAAGGTACATTTCTTCGATTTTGCCTCAAGCTTTGTTCTATTTTCTTTATCAATATGGACAAAGGCCTCACAACCAAAAGGCTTTAATAAGGAATAGTTTATCTTTCTTCTTGTCCATGCTTCCTTTGGAACACCACCATCCAAGGAACTTGAAGGCCCTCTGTTTATTAGATAAACAACAGTATCTCCAGAATCTGCCAAAAATTGTAAAGGCAATCCTGCATGCAATCTCATGCACCTTGCACACTCCATGATTGTTCTGTTCATCCTTTTTGACACACCATTTTCTTGTAGTGTTCTTGGAACTCTCTTCTCTCTACAAATTCCATGCTCTGAACAGTACCTATCAAATTCTTTGTTGCAATATTCACCTCCATTGTCTGATCTGAGACACTTCAATTTCTTTCCTATCTCAATCTCAATCAAA
This sequence comes from Pinus taeda, assembly GCA_000404065.3. NCBI lineage: Eukaryota > Viridiplantae > Streptophyta > Pinopsida > Pinales > Pinaceae > Pinus > Pinus taeda. Next base: position 167,492 of record APFE031550716.1, read on the forward strand.
GCTTTCCATTTCTTGAAAGTATCAAATACATCAGATTTATTCTTAATAAAATAAATCCAAGCTTTTCTAGTTGCATCATCAATAAAAGTAACATAATAATGATAGCCACCGAGAGATGATACCTGAGCAAGTCCCCATACATCTGTATGCACAAGCTCTAATTTTTAGCTCTTCTATTCTTTCCCAACTCTGAGAAATCTGACTCTCTTCTGTTTTCCATAAATGCAATTCTCACAAAAGTCCAAATTAAGATTCTTCAATTCTAGCAATAAATTCCTTGAGTGAAGAATCTGCATCCCCTTCTCACTCGTGTTCGAGCCTATGATGCCATAATGCTGCATCTGCTCCTTTGGAAGTTAAAGCATTAACAAAGTTAGAAATACCATTGCATAAATATAATGTACCAACCATTTCACCTTTTTCTATTACCAAGGCTCCTTTGGTGACCTTCCAAGATTTATCTGTGAAAGTTGTCACACAACCTTCACCGCCTAACTGCCCTGTTGAAATCAAATTTTTCTTCAGATTTGGAACATGCCTTACCTCCTTTAGTAGCCATTGGTTTCCATTCTACTATTTTACAAAAATGTTACCCATTCCAACAATTTTTCAAGGTTTATAATCACCCAAACGGACTTGTCCAAAATCTCCTTGAACATAGTCATGAAAATATTTCTTATCAGGTGTGGCATGGAATGAGGCCCCTGAATCTACCAGCCAGGAATCAATAATATTTTCGAAAGAAATAATCCAATCATCATGTAACAACTCACATATCACATTTGCTTCATGATTGTTTTCTTGTTGTGCATCTCCTTCTTTTCCCTTCTAAGATCTACATTCTTTCCTTAGGTGTCCTTTCTTTCCTCATTTCTAGCACACTATCCCTGATCTGGACTTGGATCTACCTTTCCTTGATTTACTGCGATATCCTAAGCTCTTTCCTCTTTCCATTTTTCTTCCCCTAGACTCTGCACTCAAATCATTACTTGATGTGTCATTGGAGCTTTTCTGTTGCATTTCCTCCCTAAGGATAGCACTGACAACATCATCAAACTTTAAAGTACTAGATCCAGACACAGAGTTACTAATGGCCATTACTAATCCATTCCAACTTTCTGGCAATGAGCACAACAATAATAGAGCTCTAACTTCATCATCAAAATTTACCCCTATAGAACATAACTAACTTTCAACAGTATTAAAATCATTTAAATGGTCTACAACAGATCCACCTTCCAACATCTTCATATTAAATAACCATTTCATAAGAAATACCTTAGTTGAGGCTGAGGTTTTTTCATATAGTTTCACCAATGCCTTAATCAAACCCTATGTCATTGTTTCCTTCAAAATTTTGAAGGTGAACGATGTTGTGAGGCACAACCATACTATTCCGAGTGCCTTGCTATTGAGAACATTCCATTCTTCATCTGTCATATCCGTCGGCATCTTTGTTTTTCTTCCCAATGGTAGCTACAAATCTTTCTAATATAGATAATCTTCCATCTGCATCTTCCACAGCGAGAAGTTTTGGCCATTAAATTTCTCGACCCTAAACTTACCATCTTCTGCCATTGCTCCCACTTCAACCAAGAACCATTCTTTCCTGTGAGTTTATCAACCAAATAAACCTTCGGCTCTGATACCAATTGTTATAAAATTATATATTACGAAGCAATGGAACACATAAAATATTGTAGAAATATAAACACAAAAAATGCATATAACAAGTGAGACACAGATATATGTGGTTCAACGAGTTTGGGCTACGTCCACCCCAAATAGCCAGTCCTTCCTTTTTATCCAGCAAAAATGAAGAGACACAACCTACAACATATCCGGTGTAATATCCTCTGTTTTCTCTCACAGTCTCACCTCTCTGCTTCTTGCTCAGAGAATACACATCTATTACACGGCCTCAAATACAATGCCCTCATACAAAAAGAAGGGCTACCTTCTAGGGCAAAAAAATCTAAACTAAACATAAGTTCTACCATCAGATCATCCGCTGAATGAATGACCCAGATTGACTAGAAATTACTATACTTTTACAAGGCATTTTTACATATGTTTTTAGCTTTTGGGGTGCTTCCCTCGAAACCCCCATTGGGGGACCGCTGGCGCCTAGACCCCCTAGCCGGGGGGGATCAGCCCCCCCGAAACCTAATGGGGGGGACAAGTCCCCCTCGCACCTCCCCGCATGGAGGGGTGTACAAACTTCCTGGGTATACATTCGGTTGAAACAAAGACCTCTGAACAATCATGCTCCACACCCAATAGTTTGTAGGTGCCAATGAGGTTTATGGTTGTTGGGGATAATGGGGGACAGTCAATACTGAATGTGATCTAGGTGGATCTTCAAACAGTGGCATGGGAATAGCTCAAAATTCAAAGTGGTGGAAAGGTGACTAACTTGACATCAGATCGAAGTGCTTGTAACCCTAATTCGAATAGTGTGAATGTCACTCCAATCTCAGTCCAGATAAAAAAGATAGAGGCAGTCAAAGTTGGGTTGACTTTTGATGAGTGGGCAAGATTAATGAGGGCACAATTTGGCATTTTCCTGCGGACAGAATCTGGCCAACTCCAGCCAGATTCTAGGTGAAAACATGGCATAGTTAAAAAGACTCCTACAGTCCAAAACCAAATTTTCAAAAATGCACCATTTTGTTTTTATTTTAACAAAAAAATATCAAAAAAATGGGGTGGCCGACCACCAACCCCACCACCCCTACCAAAGCTACATAAAAATATAGTTTCTTATGGAGGGGTAGACCATGACCCCCGGTCCCTCCCCACAGCCCACATAATGCTGCAATTAACACGGGGTAGGCGGCCATGGCCCCGCCACCCCACACTACAGAGCCACAACCCGTATATGCTAAAAGGGGGCACTTGGGTAGTGGGCCGACCCTTGGGGCATGGACCCAACCCAAAAAAAACCATTTATTGCAATGGACAAAATGGAGGTGGGTACAGTGAGCGAGCCGCCCAAGGCAGGCCCGACCCAACCATTAAAATTTAATTTAAAAAAAAAAATTCATCGTATAATTTCATAACAACAATTTTGTTATGTAAAAAGGAGAATGCGGGGTTTGACCGCTCGACCTCCTCCCTATTAACCAGACCTTCCACCAACTGCACTATAACCATTTCCTTGAATAATTTTCCACCCATATTATACTTAAATGGAGTTTGTCAGTGCACCCACACAAAGGAGGCAGTGCGCGGGGTTCGAGGCAAAATTTTGTAGGAGGGGCGAAATTTCACTTTGTTAGAACTTGACAAATTTTATATGGTTTCAGCACTTCTCGATGCCATGAATGCAACAGCGTTGTCTGTTTCTCCATCAGAGTTCTGCATTTTTTAGCCATTTTTCAGTATGGAGGTATAAGACTCCTTTTGTAACTGATGCTTGTACTCTTCTTTTTCGTGCCACTTAATGAATGAAGGCATCCTCATTGATCATGCAGGGCTCGGAGACATAATCCAAGTCATATGAACTCTGTTATCAAGTCTTGTTGTCGTTTTTCATGCCTTATGTGTTTCTCCTCTTGTCTCATGTGCACATTAAGTTTTCTCTGTTAAGCTACAATTTATGCATGCAATTCTTTAGCACATCTATAAGCAAAATATTTTGGATCAAGTGGTATCAGAGAAGGTATTTTTTAGATGTGAATTTCCTATTTGTATGCTGACAAGAAACAGGCTCTGAAGAGGCGAAGGGAAACTAAAACATTTTGATCCCGAAGCGGGGCATGCACATCGAAGGAGAAACATGGTAGATGAAGAGGCTCGTCTTGAAGAAGAGAACAATTTCTGTAAAACCTTCTATTCAGTGGCAGAGACTGTCAGTCATTTGCTTTCAAGGCTGGAGAAAGAAGAAGAGAGAAAACCATAAGAACAGGTTTCAATGCATGGAAATGGTGGAGAAGAACCCCCTCCTTCTCCTTCCATGAGTGAAATTTCTTCTTCCTCTCATCACCATAATCATAGAAATTCAAGGGATGCATCTAAGAAACCTTTCTTTAAATTAGATATCAAATTTGATCTTCCCATGCTTAAAGGTGGAAGTAATGTAGAAAAGTTGAACAACCGGATTAGGCCGAATGAAATCTACTGCAGGATTCTGTAGATCGATGAGGATGAGGCAAAGATTTAGCTAGCCTCTCTTTGGCTGAGTAGCACTACTCTCGTTTGGTGGGAGAGCAAATTGTGAAGAAGTAAGAGTGTGGGTAATCTTCTTTCCTCATGGCCTAGTTTCATTTATGCATTAAAGGAACAATTCTATCCCTTGGGTTATAAACAAAAGCCTTAATGGATTCACAATAATTAAGGCAAGGCAGAGGTCAGGATGTTCAAAGCTTTATCGAGGAATTTAGAAAACAAGCACTTAATTTGGACATTGCACTTGACTCACCTGAAGTAGTAACTAAGTATATTAGATCATTACATAGTTACCTTAGACATTCATTATTATTGTTTGAACCAACTACTATTGACTGCGCCAGTGTGAAGGAAATCCATCTTGAGAACAGGGGAAAAAATGAAAGAGGTGATCATTTCAAGAAACCACCTTCCAAACCTCCAAATGGAAAACCCAAAATGAAAAGAAAAGGAAAGTAGAAGAGGATGGCATCAACTAAGAAAGATGAAGGAGAAAGACCTTACTGCAATCATTGCAAAAAGGAAAGTCAAGACGACGATCATTGTTGGAAACAGTGCCCAGAAAAGAGACCAAAGGAGTATGGAGAAAAGGAAAGCAAAACACAGTGGCAACTATGCAGCAAGACCTTGGATCCGATTCAGGAGATGAAGCATTGATCATAGCAATAGGAACAAAAGGTAGTCTTACACCTCATGTTAATTCTGAATCACATGAAGGTACTAGTTCAATAGATGAGTCTCTTCGTAATGAACAAAAGAGAATTGAACTATTTCATATTAGAGTTATCATAAATCATACAGAAGTGGAAACTCTATTTGATACCAGATCCCAAGCAAACTTAATTTCAGAGTCCTTGGTAAAGAAGCTAGGCTTGGAAACTACACCACATCCAAAACCTTACCCACATGGTTGGATACATGATAAAGAAAAACTGAATGTAACTAAGCAGTGTAAGGCTAAATTTGTAATCTCTTCTAAGTTAGTGGATGAGGTAAAACTTGATGTGATACCATTGGATATTTGTGGCATGGTGCTAGGGAGTCATCAAATTAAAATCAATGCTAGTCTTGTAAGTGTGGGACAAATGAAGAGGTTGGTGAATTCCAGTAAGGATTGCATGATTATGATTGTAAGGGGAAAAGATGAAAAATTATCTGATGCTTTCTAGGGTTGTGATCATTTGCATAAAAAGGAATTATGTGAATTAATTTCTAACTATGATGAGATGTTTCAGGAACAAAGGGGATTACCTACAAAGAGGGAAATCCAACATGAGGTCCATTTGCAGCATGATGCTCCTTTATTGAATATTGGCATGTACAAGATGTTGAACATCAAAATGGAGGAGTTCAAAAAGCAAGTGCAAGAACTATTAAACCAAGGGGTCATTAAACCGAGCACTTCTCCATGCGGCTCACTGATTGTCTTAGTGCCAAAGAAAGATGGCACATGGAGGATGTGCATGGATTATCGAGCACTAAACAAAATCATGGTGAAAAATCATTACCCTCTTCCCCACATTGATGACTTATTAGATCAGCTAAAGAATTCTATCTATTTCACCAAACTAGATTTGTGTAGTGGTTATCTCCAGGTCTGAATTACAGAGCAGGATGTGTGGAAAACCACCTTCAAGGCCATACAGGGGTTGTTTGAATAGATGGTGATGCCATTCAGACTTTGCAACACTCCAACCAATTTCATGAGGGTCATGAATGATCCCTTTAGCCCTTTCACTGATGAATTTGTTCTTGTATATCTAGATTATATCCTTGTCTTTAGTAAAAGTTGGAATGAACATGTGTGTCATGTGAAGAAAGTGTTTGATGTATTGAAAAATGAAAAACTCTATGTAAATTTGTCAAAGTGTGAGTTTGGGAAAACCTATTTGGTTTACCTAGATCATATTGTTGGTCATGGCCAGCTAAAAATTGATCCTTCTAAAGTTGAAGCAATTGTAAATTCGCCTACTAGTGCAACTGAGGTTGACATCTCTTTGGGTGCAATATAGTATTGGAGGAGATTTATTGCCAATTTCTCTATTATTGTAGCACCTTTACATGCATTGACAAGTGTAAAGCAAGTCTTCCAATGGGGAGGAAAGTAGCAGAAGTCCTTCGAAATATTGAAATAAAATATTAGCACCGCACTAGTCTTGGCCTTACCAGATCTCCAACAGCCATTCGAGATCGAGACAGACGCCAACGGATATGCCATGGGAACTATATTGATGCAGCAAAAGAAGTCAATATTTTATCATTTAGAGAAGTTCTCTCAGGTTGTGATAAACTATCTCACTTATGGCAAGGAATTATATTCCTTGGTCCAGAGTGTGAAAAAGTGGAGAAACTACCTGATCGGCAAGGCGACCATCATCCATATGGATCATCAGGCCTTGCAATATCTTCAGTCACAAACCAAGTTGTAGCAATATCTTCATTTTAGGTGGATGGATTTTCTTCAGCGGTTTCATTTGGTAATAAAGTATAAGAAGGGCACTTGCAACAAAGTGGCCAATATGCTATCTCGCCCTCCTATTTCTACTTCTGTTATTTTGCATAATGCTTTGTTATTTTTTGAAAGTTATGCTGAACAATATGCTAACGATGATGACTTTAATGAGATTTATGAAAAACTAACCTATGGTTCACAGGTGGACAACTATCACTTGCAGGGGAAATTGTTGTATCACCTTGGAAAATTGTACATACTCACAGGAGAAAGGGTACATGTAATCTGGGAGGCCCACACCTCCCTTATGTCTGGTCATTTGAGTGTTGAAAAACTTTGTGTCATGTACAAAGATTTTTCTTTTGGCCTCATATGAAGAACATTGTGACTTGCTATGCAAAGGTTTGTGTGGTGTTCTATTTCAAAGCCCTCTAATAGAAAACTCAGGCTCTACACACCAGTCCCTATTCCGAGTCATCCATGGGAAAGTGTGTCGATGGATTTTGTAGGAGGTTTTCATTTTTTTAGAAAAAGTCATGACTATATGTATGTCATCGTTGACCGTTTTAGCAAGATGTGTATTTTAATGCCTTGTAAAAAGTAGATCACTATAGAGCAGACTTCTCATCTTTTCTTTCAGCATGTTTGGGTCCATTTTGGGTTTCTCACATCGATTGTGTCAGATCAGGACTCTTGATTTCTTGGAGAGTTTTGGACCAGCTTGTGGAAGATGATGGACACCAATTTGAAATGAAACATGACATTCCATCCATAGATTGACAGATATACTGAGGTTGTAAACCGTACCATGGTACACTTGTTGTGAGGCTATTGTGGAAAACATCCTAAGTTGTGGGATGAGCATCTTCCATATGTGCAACATTCCTACAACCGAGCAGTGTACTCATCTACGGAGCATTCACCATTTGAGACATGTTTTAGTTACCTGTCAAAGGAACCTTTTGATATGGTCTTTGGAAGGGAAGATGACTGCAGTGGATGTAATGAAAGGGACAAAGCACAACAGTTCATTCAGTGGATCCAATTGATTCACCAAGTAGTATAGGAGCAGTTGGAGAAAAGTCAAGCTTGTTACAAGGCTTGACATGACAAATACCAAGTCAACCATCAATTTCAAGTGAGCGACAAAGTGTGGTTCCATATCGGCAAGGACAGGATGAACAGAGAAGGGAAGAAGTTGTAACCAACCCAGTATGGTCCATTCACAATTTTGGAGAAGATTGGAAATAATTCCTTTCATCTTGATTTGTTAATATATATGCAAATGTACTCCGTAGTGAATGTGGAGAACTTAAAGTTGTATGAGCCACCATTGATTATGGACACCGAGGAGGTGGGAACAGTTCCTACAGTTGATGACTTTGCACCAAAGTATCTCGATGAGTTACCTGGAGACATCATCCTTGATAGAAGAACTAGGACTTCATGATGAGGAGATGTGGAATAACTTCGATTTGGTTTCAAGGGGATGCACCCTAGCAAGGAAAAATGGTTGGAAAAAGAAAGAGTGAGGGAACAGTTTCCCTCACTTGCTAATTGATTGATAAAGCGTTTGATGGTCCAAAAGCTCTTTAATGGGGAGGATTGATCCAAGTGGATCTTCAAACATAGTGGCATGAGAAAAACTCAAAATTCAAAGTGTTGGAAAGGTGATTAGCTTGACATCAGATTGAAGTGCTTGTTTCCCTGATTCCAACAGTGCGAATGACACTCCAATTTGAGTCTGAATGAAGAAGATAGAGGCAGTCAAAGTTGGGTTGACTTTTGATGACTGGGTAGGATTAATGAGGGCACAATTTGGCATTTTCCTGTGGATAGAATCCAGCTAACTCCAGTCCAATTCCGGGTGAAAACGTGGCCTATTTAAAAAGACTCCTACGGTCCAAAACTAAATTTTCAAAAATGCGCCATTTTTTTTATTTTAACAAAAAAATATTAAAAAAGGGGGTGGCGGCCACCAAGCCCACCAACCCAGCCAAAACTACATAACAATATAGATGTTTATGGAGTGGCACACGATGAACCCCAGCCCCTCCCCACAGCCCACGTAATAATGCAATTAACACGGGGTGGGCAGCCATGACCTTGCCACCCTACACCACAAAGCCACAACCCGTATATGCTAAAAGGGGGCAGTTGGGTAGTGGGCCAGCCATTCGAGCACGAACCCATCACACAACAAACTGTTTATTGCAATGGCCAATAGGGAGGTGGGTACCGTGGGCAGGCCGCCCAAGGCGGGCCCGACCCAGCCATTAAAATTTAATTTAAAAAAAAATCATTGTATAATGTCATAATAAGGATTGTATTATATAAAAAGGAGGAGGCGAGGTTTGACCGCCCGACCTCCTCCCTATTAAGCATACCTTCCACCAACTGCACTATAACAATTTCCTTGAAGAATCTGCCACCCATATTATACTTAAACATAGTTTGTTAATGTGCCCAATAAGAGGAGGCAGTGCATGCGGTTCGAGGTAAAATTTTGCAGGAGGGGCGAAATTACCCGTTGCCAGAATTTGAAAAATTTTATATGGTTTTAACACTTCTCACTGCCATGAATGCAATGGTGTTGTCTATTTCGCCATCAGAGTTCTACATTTTTTGACCATTTTTCAGTATGGAGGTATAAGAATCCTTTTGTAACTGATGCTTGTACTCTTCTTTTTCATGCCACTTAATGAATGAAGGCCTCCCCACTGATTGAGCAGGGCCCGGAGATGTATTCCAAGTCAGAAAAACTCTATTATCAAGTCTTGTTGTCTTTTTTCATGCTTTATGTGTTTCTCCTCTTGTCTCATGTGCACATTAAGTTTTCGCTGTTAAGGTATAATTTATGCATGTAAATCTTTAACACATCTATAAGCAAAATATTTTGGATAAAAATGCAGCGTCAATATCAGCAAATGGCGATAGGTGGGGCACAGATGGCCGGTAACGGTTCAGAGTAGGGTTCAGAGTAGACAGAGGGCACAAAGATGAACCCAAATAACCGGAACCTGACACAGCATGAGGGGGAATCCAAATTTCTTTGTAGGGATTAGGGTCCACGGTGTAATCGATGACATCGAGATCCATGGATGTTGTCTAGGAGTAGGTTAGAGGTGGTTACGGTTACATGTAAAAGTCAGTTTGACTGCCAAAAAATATGTAAACATCTTTACATCTCGGCTTAATATGTTGAATTTATATTCATATATTTGATTTATGAAATGTAAAGGATTTTTAAACATTTACATGTAATATCAATTAAATAATAATACAAGGTTAAAATTAATATAGAGCCCAGTATGGGGAGATGTTGTAGTGTCTATAAAATGTTAAAAGCAATAAAAATAATAAAATTTAATTTATTTATATATAACCTCTTTTATTAATAAAATTATAAATAACTTTTTAGTTAAAAGAAAATCATCTTATACATATCACATAAAATATATATGATATAAGTAGTACCTATAAGTTAAGATCAATTTTATCTTATAAATTAAAATAACTGATTATGTAACCATATTTAAATTTAATCAATAAGGGCATAATAACTTTAATACTTAAAATAAAACATACAATATAACAATATTTTTAACCATGGATAATCCCGCCCACTTTACCATAGATATTACTAACTGTAAATATGATTTGTTACATACCACGGCTCATCAATACCATTATGCCCAAAAACCGTCTATCATTTCACAATCAAAATATTTTATAAATATTTAATTTATAAATTTTTTTAATTAAATCTAAAAAGCAAAAATGATTATAATTAACTTTCTCAATGTATCTAATTCCACGTTTTTGTAGATGTGGCAGTGTCTTCTTGGGGGTTGGATGTTGTCCCTAAATAAAAATTATATAAATTTGTCTTTTGTACTTGACACATGTACACTGAATGTTAATAAAATAGATTATAATGATGAATTTGAAATATAATTTAATCTAAATATTACAATTTATTAGAACTTTAAAGCATTAATTGACTCACTCGTACTATCAATATTCTTGTTGACAAGTTCCTTGACATCTCTTATTTTCTCATCATTTCCATCTAAATCCACATCTCTCTAAAACTCTCTATTGTGTACCTCCACATCTCCTTCTTGTTGACAAGTTCCTTGACAACTCTCATTTTCTCATCATTTCCATATAAGTCCACATCTCTCTAAAACTCTCTATTTTGTACCACCACATCTCTTTTAGGATCTCTATTTTGTACCCAAACGTCTTCTTTAACCTCTCTATTTCATACCTTTGTATCTCCTTCAGGCTCTCTATCTGATATCTCAACATTTCTTTCAGCCTCTCTATTTTCCCTTAGTTCTCTCCTCTTTGTTTTTAGTTTCTCATTTTTTTCTTTTAAATAAGTTCTAATGTGATTGCAATTTCATTTACAATTCCTTTGGTTCCCGATGTTAAAAAATTTATAAATCTAAAATCTAATTCCAAAACAACACAAGTGAGTTCAAGCTTCTAATACTACAAATGACTCAAGACAAATTCAAATATATTAAAGCATAATTTTATGGTGACTCATCATTCTGTGTATCTTATTCCTTAAGAAAAAAAACATTCAAAATATATTTTCTATAAAAAAATAAAATAAAATCAATCTTCATAAAAAACTATAAAATAAGGCCTCTTATTTGAATTAAAAAAATAAAAATAGCCTTTTTTTTCCTCATATAAAATAAACAATGTTTATAGTACTTCAATAGATTTTTTCTACAAAGATGAACTCTATGTTTCACACTTCAAACTTCACACTTAGACAATTTTGTCTTCAGTGGAAACTTTCAACCGATAATTTAAACAAGTCTTAGCTAAAATAATTGTACATCAAAATGGGTGTTGATTCATAAAAAAAATCAAGTTGGCCAAATGAGAGATTCTCTACCCATACTCTCAAACCAGAGTTTGTAAATATTTTGGCTGGGAGATTTCTCGAGGCTTAACTCTCATATGAAATTATATAAAATACTCAGTCGAGATTTTAGGTAGGGAAATATTCCTTGGGAAAACTTTTGACCAAGAGTATGGCCAGGGAAATATTCTCAACACAAACTCTCGGTTGAGAGTTTTAAATTTTCTCACACAAGAGTTTTTACATTGTTACCCTAGTGCGGTTAATGAAAACTAGAGTTGAAAAAAACTCTTGACCAAGAGTTTTACAATTCCTAGCTAAGAGTTTTTTGTAGCTCTCTGCCGAAAGCTTTTGGTCAACCAAAATTAGGACAAAATCGATGATTTTCAAGAAATAGCTACTTCAGAGAAGTGAAAACCATACCAAATTTAAGAGTTAGATGATGCCTTTAGTAGCATTGGATGCAACTCTAAGTCAATTTTGAATGATATAAGTTTTTTTCATTTTCAGGAAGAATGATACTTGTTAATAATTTTATATTGAATTGTGTCACTGAAGATTTTGAGACCCGAAAATTACCTAAAACAGAAAAATCAATAACTTCAAAATGGAAACACCAAATCATTTGAAAATTAACTTGGTACTTCCTCTTTGTGTCCTCTCCAAAATGGTATTTTCAGCTAACTTATTGATTATCAAATTAAAATGAAGATTGAGATACCGCTGAAAGTGTTGAAAAATCACCCTTTTTTTTACCCTATTTCATTAAGTTATTAAACATAGTGATTGAATATGAAAACTCCCCCAAAATATTGCATGCTCGAGTGTAATCTATGTAGATTATGATGATATAATTTTTTTTCGAAAATGAATTACCATCTCTACAAACCATGTTGGATACTTAAGTCCCTTTCAAGTATATACATTCAGTACCACCAAATCTCTCCAACTATATGTCCATAATTTGTTTTTTATTTAAATATGATTATGAAGGAAAAATGTTTCTCTAAAAATGTTTTTTGCTATTGCAAAGAAAAATTCTCCTAAACATTATGAATTTCTAATAGCTAAAGTTGAAAAAACATAAAAATTCATAGTTTTCTATGCCAAAGATAAGCTAAAAGTGTTTCCCAATTTCACATTTTTGCCCCTAAACCCTCTATCACATTAAAATATATAATATATAAATAGTAGCCTTAAATTAAGATCCATTTTATCATAGAAATTAACATAATTTGGTAACCATATTTAAATTTCATTAATAAACATATAAAAATGTATTACTTATAATATAACAAAGTTTTGAACCATGGATATTCACCCCCACATCCCCATGGATATTATTAACTTGTAAATAGTCTTTGTTACAATAACATGGGCCAGTACCATATCTTATCAATACCACATGCCGAAAAACCATCTCTCATTTCACAATCAAAATATTTTCTAAGAAAAGTTTTTTTGTAATTTAATTTTATTATATTTTTGCTAGAGACATGCTGGAGCCTAGTATGGAAGAGATGTTGTAATGTCTTATTATGTTGTGTGAACATTTTGACACATTCAAATTACATTAGAAATAATATAATAATAATAAAATATTAATTATAATTTATTATTTTAAACTTTTTTGACTCCGTGAAATTACATAAAAAAATAAATGATTAATTATAATTATTACGTTTTGATAATTAAACTAGCCTATCCCATGGGGGGTATCTCAATTGGTGATCACGGTAATGATAAATATGTAAAAATTGGGAGACCTTAGGTTCAAATGCCCCTGGTTGTGACCGAATTTATGGAGACGATAGGTCATAAACCTCTGTAGTTTTACTAGTAGTTACATGTCAAGCGAGTTGCTGGGTTCCTCTAGTATACAAAAGAATATCATCCTAGATCCATCATAACTCTGAATCTATCAAGATTTGAGTGGGATTAAATCTCTTGAGGTGAAAATTTATCGTCAAGTTTTACACTAAAAAATAGGTTTTCACCTTGAAGATTTGATCCCTCTCAGTGGTTGATAGATATTGAATTAAGATGGATCTATTTAAATTGATTACCATCATAAGTAGTTGAAGATCATTGCTTGAGCTAAGTCAACAGTCTTTCAGAGATACTACTCTGATTTTATTCTTGAGATATTCAAATGGTGCTTTTGATATGGGCTTTAAAAATATATCTACATGTTAATTATTAGCAGCCATATAATCAAGATGAACAACATTAGTAACAATTTTTTCTCTCAAGAAATGATTTGAGAATAATATGCTTTTTCCTTGAATGCATAACATGATTATTGGAGATGTTGATAAAACTCATCTTCTCACACAAGATTGGGATAATATCATTTACGTCAACCTTGATGTCTTTGAGAATCTTCTTCATCCAAAAAATTGAGAGAAGAAAGTGGTTATAGTTGTGTATTCTACTTATGTCATATATAGAGAGATTGAGTCCTTTTTTCTAACCCAAGATACTAGACAGTCTTCTATCAAAAATGTTGCTCCAGAAGAGCTTTTCATGTTGTCAATGCTACTAGCCCAAATCATCATCAGTATAAAATTTTGGATTGAAATTTTTACCTACATAATACCATAGTCCAAAGTCTATTTTTCCTTGCAAATATTTGAAAATTCTCTTCACTGCATTAATGTGGCTCTCTTAAGGACTTGCTTGAAATAGAGCCACCAAGACCACTGCTTGGATTATGTCTGGTCTTGAAGCAATTAGATACAATAAGCTTCCAATGATTTAATTTTAGGTTGTTTAATAGACTGGAGGAGATTCATTTTCTTCACTCGAATTTCAACCAATCATCATGGGGGTAATGACTGGATTTGAATCATCCATCCTAAATTTCTTCAATGTCTACTTTAGATACTTGGATTGAGAAATGAAGATACCCCTAATAGATTGGGTGATTTACAATTTGAGGAAGAAGGACAACTCCCATATCATTGACATTTCTAATTATTTTTATATTACAACAACAAATTGTTATCCCATTGGCTCCAAATCATTGCCAAAGATAATATCATCTGCATAAACCATAATAATTAGCAGGTGGTCATCCTCATATTTAATGGATAAATTACTATAAGTAGTTCCTCTTTCAAAACCTTTTTTAGGCCAGGAGGTAACTCCTAAAAGTGAATTCTGTTTTTACATTAAGGCTGATCATAGATATATACATGGAGGGAGAGACTCTTGGGCTCCATCTACCAGTGTCTCTTCATACTCCAATTATCCTTATTTTATATTTACACTATTTTACCTGGATTTACCTAATCCCAAATATTAGGTGTCAATATTCCCGCACTTAATCTGAAGGGATGTTGGTGAGTCCAAGTATCATTCTGAATCTTTCAAACTCTTCCCTTCCAAGCACTTTGGTGAAGATGTATTTGATCTACTCATTTGTGGAACAATGACATAGGTGAATTGTCTTGACCTTAACATGACGTCGAATCAGATGGTATTTTGTATTGATATGCTTTGTTTGATCATGGAACTTTTTATTCCTAGCCAACCTTATTGCAAAACTGTTGTCAATCATGAGAGGAGTTGAACGCACTTGTTTCTCCTACAAATCTTCCATAATTTTCCTTACCCACACAATTTCCTTTGTTGCTTCAACTGCTACCACATATTATCCTCTGTTGTGGAATTTGCTAGAAATGATTGTTTGTGTGACCTCCAAGAGACAATGCCTGATCCAAGACACATAGCCTAACTTGAAGTAAATACTGTATTTTATTTATCTCCATCGAAGTCTGAATCAGAGTATTTAATCAAGCTAAAGTCTCCCACCTATGTATACTGAAGTCCAAATTCTTGAGTTTTCTTCAAGTACTTTAGAATTATTTTCATATCAGACCAATGTCCCTGACAAGGATTTTACATAAACCTAGAGAGGATTCCAACAATAAATGAATTTTTTGGTCTGGTAGTAGTAAGGTAGTTGAGACTTCCTGCACTTTGTATGTACTTTGCTACATCCTCAAATTCTTTTCCTTCAGTGGATGTGAGCTTTAAGTTCTGTTCCATTGAAGTAGTCAAATAATTGCATTCATTCATTCCAAACTTGTTCAATAGATCGCCAATGTAATTCTTCGTAGAGAGGAATATAAACTTTAGATGTTCAGTTACTTCAATACCAATATAGTAGTGAACATACCTCAGGTCTGTCATTTACAAACCTTTTCTCAATTCCTTCTTTATGGATGCAATATATCTCCCATTGTTCCATTTCATCAAAAGATCGTCTACATACACAACAAGATATAAAACTATTTTTCCAAATTTCTTGACAAAAAAATTGTGTCATCAAGATCATTATGTTTGAAGTTGAGTTTGAAAAGATTCTCAACTAGCTTCTCATACCAAGATCGCGGTGCTTGCTTGAGGCCATACAAGGATTTTACAAGATTTCATATTTTATGTTCTTGATTTTTATGCGAGATTTATGACTGTAGACATAGATATCTCCCCTAGGTCTTGTGGATTGACCTAGAACAACAGAAGCAAAAAGGATCCAATGCTTTCCATAAAGTAGATGAAGGGATGATACCTACTTGTATTCTTTCATCTTGGAATATGTCATGTGTTTCACTCCTTCTTTGCCTTCAATGCTCCAATCCTAGCTCCAACTACCAAAATTAGAACCTGCACAACTAGAAAATGCAAGACAAGAAACTACAAGATCTATGCCAAACTTATCATATCATTGACATATCAAATTATTTTTTCATTATAACAACAAATTTTTATCCCATTGGCTCCAAATCATTGCCAAGGATAATATCATTAGCATAGACCATAATAATAGAAAAGATATATATCTTTTTGGTATATATCTATGCCAAACTACAAGAAACTACAAGATCTATGTTACATCCCTATAATACTAGTGATTACCCCATTAGTATTGTAGTTGTATCCCTTATTAATATCGTTGTGCCCCTATTGTCCCCATATTGTTATTACTGTGCCCCATAAAATCCCTCTATTGTTATTTTTGGTGGCTTTATATTATTATTGTTAGGTCGGCTAGGTTATATTGTGACTCCTTAGATTCCTATATATAGAAAGGAGGTTTTGTCATTTGAATCATCCAATAATTGTTCATTTGTGTAATGTAAAGGAGGTTGCCCCCTTGAAGAGGCTAAATTATAAGGCGTTCAACTATCTTTTCTATCTTTTTGTGAAGTGGTTTCATAACATTTGGTTTCAGAGCCTTGGATTCTAGGGTTTCGCTACTCCAAATAGGTCATTGTGGAGTTTTCTCTATAACTTGTTTTCTGCAAAGTTTCAAAAGCTAAAAAAAACCCATTTGAGACAAAATCGCATTGAACCTCGGATCCAAATTTCAGAGCTTTTTGTACTATATTGGCAGAGATATGATCTAAGGAAGTTGGTCTTTTTTAGACTCGTGAATTACATTCCAAATAGGCGACCTGGGGAAAATCGTCATAACTTTTTCTCTGAGCATCGGATTGAAATTTCGTCAGAAGGTACAGAAAGAGGATGGACTATAGTTTCTTTTATATATTTTTTAGAGCCAAAGGTCAAAACAATGACTCATGGCACGTTGTACAAGTTTGCTCTACTGAGCTAGTCTATAATCAGGTCACTGTGGGAGATTTGGCATAACTCTTCCCTGGAGAATCCAATTTGGATAAGACTGGTGGCATTGGAAAGAGGACACAAAGGGCTAATACAAGTCCCAATTTTAGAACTAGATGATCTGAAGTTACAAAGATACATCAGATTCAATATCAAGCTCCTACAAAGTGAAAAACGGTGTGTAGTTTTTTTAAATTTTTGCATAAGCTTGGTTTGAAAAATTAGTTTGAAGGAATTCAAAGTGCATAGTAAAGCATTATTATCAATAATTGATGCCTCAATGAAATAAAATGCAAACACCTAGTAAGCAACTTGAAAGATCTAGCATGACTCATGAAGAAGAGGAAGAAATGCAACATGATATATCAAAATTACGAGACCAAGTGCAAAAAATTTCACTCGCACAAAAAGTAACAGAAAAGAAGATGGATGGTTTAGAGAAAGAGGTAGAAGCTAAGATGGATGGTTTAAAGAAAGGAATGGAAGCTAATATGGATGGTTTAAAGAAAGGCGTAGAAGCTAAGATGAATGACGTGGAAGTTAATATGGACAGCGTGGAATCTAAGATGGATGACTTGGAAGCTAAGATGGATGGCGTGGAAGATAAGATGGATGATTTAAAGAAAGGAATGGAAGATTTGAAGACAGATTTGATAAAGGTTCTACAAGAAATGCTTACGAATGGTGAAAGGGTAGTAAAGGAAACTCATGATGAGAACAACATAAGTGTTAATCATGATTTCATAAACTCTAACATTGGATTGAAGAACCACCATGTTCCAAAGATTGATATGAGGAGGTTTGTCGGAAAGGATCCTGAAACATGGATACTATAGATGGAGCAATTTTTTGATTTCCATAATGTGCAAAACACACAAAAGGTACGCATTGCAACTTTATATTTGGAACGAAACCAGTTTGTATGGTATCAATGACTTTGCTCTCATAAAAAATTGTCCCTTGGGCTATTTTTATGGATGAAATGATAGCACATTATGAGGATACGAAAATAAACACTTTTTTTTAGCTAATTGATAAATATCAAACAAAAGGGTTCAATGATGGAGCACATTGAGGACTTCCAAAAATTGAATATAAGGGTAAAAGATATTCCAGAGGAGCATAAGATTGCTGTGTTCATAGGGACTTTAAAATATAACATCCAACATGAGGTTCGCTTTTGGCAACCAGACTCATTGGAGAAGTTATTTAGGTTGGTAAGAAAAATGGAAAGAAAAATTATGTCAACGAGGAAGCCTACCACTCACAATTATAAAGATGTGTTGTTTCCCCTAGCCATCCACAACCTACAAGGTTGACACCACAACAATGTTGGAAATAACACTAAGAGGGGGGGGGGGGGGG
>APFE031550716.1:198142-211042 GCA_000404065.3 Pinus taeda
AGGACAAAGAAGTGTGGCCACTCATTCAAAAGTTGTAGAATATCCCAATTCAAACAATATTGTCAGAACTTGAAGAGGGAGGAAAAATCATATTGGAACATGGAGCAGTCATAGAAACAAGAACCCAACAACTACGAAATCAATCAATTTCAAAGTATCTCATCAAGTGGAAGAACTTACCCACTAAAGATTCCACATGGGAGGACAAGAATTTTGTACAGAAGCATCAAGAACTACTCAAGCATTGAGGACAACACTTTTTGAAGGAGAGGGGTATGTTAGGCCCCTATACTACTAGTGCAACCCCTTATTGTTATTAGTACAACCCTCTTATTATATTGTTGTACCCATGTACTCCCCATATTGTTATTATTGTGCCCCATAGAAGCCCACTATTGTTATTATTGTGCTCTTACATTATTCATGTTATGTCAACTCTAATTATATTATGACCCCTTAGACTCCTATATATAAAAATGAGGTCTTGTCATTTGTATCATCCAAGAATTGTTCATTTGTGTAATGTAAAGGAGGTTTCCCCCTTAAAGAGGCTGAATTCTAACGCGTTCAACTATATTATCTATATTTTTGTGAGCTGGTTTCATAACAGTCTCTTCGTACTCCAATTCTCCTTATTTTATATTTACACTATTTTACATGGATTTACCTAATCCCAAATATTAGGTGTCAAAATTGCCGACGTTAATCTGAAGCGATCTTGGTGAGTCCCAGCTTCGTTCTAAATCTTTCAAACTTTTCTCTTCCAAGCACTTTGGTGAAGATGTCTTTGATCTACTCATTTGTGGAACAATGCCATCGGTGAATTGTCTCGACCTCAACATGATGTCGAATCAGATGGTATTTTGTATTGATATGCTTTGTTTGATCATGGAACTTTTTGTTCCTAGCCAACTTTATAGCAGAAGTGTTGTTAATCATGAGAGGAGTTGAATGCACTTGTTTCCCCTACAAATCTTCCATAATTTTCCTTACTCACACAATTTCCTTTGTTTCTTCAGCTACTGCCACATATTATCCTCTGTTGTGGAATCTGCTAGAAATGATTGTTTGTGTGACCTCCAGGAGACAACTCCTAATCCAAGACAGATAGCCTAACCTAAAGTAGATACTGCATTTTGTTTATCTCCATCGAAGTCTAAATCAAAATATTTAATCAAGCTAAAGTCTCCCACCTATGTATACTGAAGTCAAAATTCTTGAGTTTGCTTCAAGTACTTTAGAACTACTTTCATATCAAACCAATTTCCCTGATAGGGATTTTACATAAACGTGGAGAGGATTCCAACAACAAATGAAATTTTTGGTATGGTGGTAGTAAGGTAGTTGAGACTTCCTACATGTTGTCTGTATTTTGTTACATTCTCAAATTCTTTTCCTTTAGTGGATGTGAGATTTAAGTTCTTTTCCATTGAAGTATTCAAAGGATTGCATTCATTCATGCCAAACTTGTTCAATAGATCACCAATGTAATTCTTCTCAGAGAGGAATATAAACTTTAGATGTTGAGTTACTTCAATACCAATATAGTAGTGAACATACCTCAAATCTGTCATTTAAAAACCTTTTCTCAATTCCTTCTTTATGGATGCAATATATCTCGCATTGTTCCATTTAATCAAAAGATTGTCTACATACACAACAAGACATAAAACTGTTTTTCTAACTTCCTTGACAAAAAAAAATTGCATCATCAAGATCATTATGTTTGAAGTTCAATTTGAAAAGATTCTCAGCTAACTTCTCATACAAGGATCACGGTGCTTGCCTGAGGCCATACAAGGATTTTACAAGATTTCATATTTTATTATCTTGATTTTTATGCAAGATTTATGACTACAGACATAGATATCTCCCCTAGGTCTTGTGGACTGACCTAGAATAACAGAAGGACAAAGGATCCAATGTTTTCCTTAAAGTAAGTAGGTGAAGGGATGATACCTACTTGGATTCTTTCATCTTGGAATATGTCATTTGTTTCACTCCTTCTTTGGCTTCAATGCTCTAATCCTAGGTCCAACTACCAAAATTAGAACTTGCACGACCAAAACATGCAAGACAATAAACTACAAGAACTATGTAGCATCCGTTATCTACTTTATTTAACAAATCAACATGATATTGAAATATATGAAATAACGACATCACGTATAGGAAAATAAAGAAATCTTTGTATTCATATAAATGCAGTGAGTTACAACCACAAATAGGTGTTGATATTGTAGAATATATCCTCCAAGTTGTTTACTTGTCCTTACTTTGTCACAAAGTGCACCTCTAATTACCCTAAATGCATGAGAAGATCATTTTCATAAAAGTAGCATAAGGGTAGAATCAATCTCTAAAATCCAACCCCTTAAATATGGAAGACTATAAATATATAGAGGAGTGGGGTAAGTTGAGATTTCTTATCCAATTACCAATCTATGGTTTTAGATCTGCGTTTGATGGGAGGATGGGATCAAAGGATAAGGGATTGGAAACACAAAGTAGGATAGGATAGCATCTAGATGTTTTATCTAAGGTAAATGGTTATAACAAATCCTGGAAGCTTCTAGAAATGGAGGCTTTGGGATTTTATCTCTTTTTCTCGTTTCGATAGAACCAACATAAGTGTAAAGGGGAGAAACCTGTAGGTGATCAACACATGCCACAATGGAGCAACCTGTAGGTGAATGTAATCCAGCAAGAGGCCAACAAGAATTGGTGCTAAAACTTGCTCAGATGATGTAGTTTAGGGCTGAAACTCTTGAGAATGAGAGAGTCATGCATAGGGATTTGTGCAATGATGATGTAAAAGAGGAATAGGATGTTTATTGAACCCATTAGGAGGCCTACTGTTTGAATTGTACAAAATGTCCTATAACACTGACCCTTCACAACAAATACTTTTGGCTAGGACATAAAAACATTCTCTTTCATATCTCTATTTAGTAAAGAAATTTTTACATCCATTTGATGGAATTTCCAATTGTTATGTGCTGCTAAGGAAAAGAGTGTTTGGACGGTAGTCCATTTTACTGTGGGGGGAAAGTCTCCCCATAGTCAACCCCTTCCTTTTGTGCAAATACTTTTTCTAGAAGCCTTGCTTCATACTTGTCAAGTGAGCCACCAACTTTATACTTGTTCTTGTAGACCCACTTGCAACCTATTGTCTTGGATCCCAATGGAGGATCAACTAGCTTCTAGGTGCCATTCTTTATCAAGGCATCATATTCTTTCTGCATCACGTCTTTCCACTCGTGATGTGAGGAATATTCTTTGAAAGATGTTGGTTCAAAATCTGTAGACAAATTCAGTTCACAATCATAAGAGACATCCATATAAACAGGTGAATCAGAATCATCTACATCACCTCCATTCTGTCTAGTTGAGCTTCTTATTCTTGTCTTACCAACCTCATCAGGATGAACACTTTCAAGTATCTTTGTAATCCATTTTTGAGGACCCTTCTGAGATGGCCTAGGTTGCCCAGTTGACTGAGTCGGGGTTGAATCAAGATTTAGTCTCACAAATTTTTTAATCAAATCACTCAAAGTGTTATCATGTGGGGGAGAGAGTGCTTCAGAAGAACATTCTAGATATTGATCTGGTGTAGGAATACCCCCTTCAAGGTGCGAAATCCCATTATCAAATTCTTGAAAATATTTTACATGTTTGAATCTATCTAGGTGATCAACCTTCTGCTCAACAAAAGTGTCAGTCATGGAAGATTTAAGAAATATCACATCTCTAGACACTATAAAATTATTATTAACTTCATCATAGATATGGTATTCTTTGGAGGTATTTGAGTACCCCAAGAAGATACACTTGTGACTCCTTGCATCAAGTTTGTTTCATTGTTCCTTAGGTATCAAGGCATAACAAGTGGAAACAAAGACCTTGAGATGTTTTACCGAAGGAATGTGGTTGTACCACATTTCGTAGGGAGTCTTGTTTTTGATAGAATTAAATGGACATCTATTCTTTACATACACAACACATAGAACTACATCGACCCAAAACATCAATTCAACATTCTCGAATAACATCATGGAACATACCATATTTAATATTGTCTTCTTCATTCTTTCAGCTGCATTGTTCTGTTGAGGATTATAAGGCACAGTTGTTTGATGTTTGATAGCTTTCAAATTCATTTGAAGTGTATTCCTTTCGATTATTAGTGTGAATAGAGCCAATATGATATTTTTCATTATTTTCAATCCATACATGAAAATTCTTAAATGTTCAGAAGAATCAGATTTGTTCTTCAATAAATAAGCCCAACACATTCTGGAGTATACATCAATAAATGTCATCATATATTTATTTCCATTTGTAGAAGGAACACGAATTGGGCCACATAAGTTTGAATGAATAAGTTCAAGTTTTTTATGTGCTCTAGAATGTGAATCATGAAAATATTGTTTTCTGTGCTTTCCTAAGATACAATCATCACATTTCTTAAGTTTTCAAGGAATTGTAGGCAAACCCGTAACACCATTTTTCTTCAACATACGAAGGATGACATGATTCAAGTGTCCAAATCTAGCATGCCATAAAATAATTAATGTAAATGTTCCTTCATCATAGTGAGAACTTTATTAGAATTTATGTGCATGAGCAGAAGTTCCTTGCTGCTTCAAAAGTATTTCTTCCTCTATCCCTGTCATGAAATGTTAGTGATCTAATACTTTTCTGACCACAACCTTGCCATCAAATATATGAATGGAGTTCCCTTGATAGAGTATGTGGACCAAAGACAACAAGTTTCTCCTCAACTCCAAGAGGTATAAAACATCATGCAGAATAAAATCTAGAAGACCATGCAGTTTGAGCCTAATGGTGCCAAGCCCTAATGGCTTGAGTTTTGACTTATATGCAAAGTGTATTGCTTTGTCAACATTTTCAGTAAATTATTCAAAAAAATATCTTCTAAAATTCATGTGGCAAGTTTCTTCTAAATAAAGCAACCAATAATTTTGCCAAGAAGCAAGTCAAGCATTAGACAATTCTAGAGTTACTCCATTTTTACGATGTGCCACAACATAGTGAGCGGATTTGGGTTCTTTACCTTTCCCTTTTTCATTGGTTTTACCTTTTCCTTCATTTATTTCCTTCTCAATTCGGTCCCAAGGGAACTTACATCTGGGTCTGTCATGTCCATCTCTATTACATCATATGCAATGAAGATCAAACTTTTTTCCTTAGAAATCTCTACCATCCCAACCAACCCCCCCCCCAAAAAAAAATTACTTCTTCCTCTTCCACTTTGACCACCTCTTCCTCCAAAATAGTCTTAGGCATGATTCTTCTCTCTATGTGCAAGACAAAAAACTTCTTCAGAAGACTGGGGAGTTGTCTTCTTCCCAAAATCATTCTCTCCCTCAACAAAGTTCTTCTCAAGGGAGTCAAAGGTAATCTTCTTGAGGTTTCCACTTCCTTGCAATGACTCAAGAAAATGTGAATAAGTGGGCTATAGTTCCTTGACATAAGCTATGAGAGGAATGTCTATTTCAAGACCACTGATTTTTACATCATGCATAATGGATATTACTTATGATTCTAAAGCAAGAGGGTCATATTTCTCTAATTCAATATTGAACAATTTAGTCATCAATTGGACATCTTCAAGTTCAAAGTGTGAGTTATATAGTTCCTTGAACTTCTTTAAGGCTTCAAAAGCATTTGAAAATGGTGAAATATGGTGACTCACATATTCATTTACTGATGATGCAATCAAGGCGTAGGCCTCCTTGTTATTATTTTCCCAAATGGAAATCTCCTTATATGAATTGGGCATATAAGGTGCAATGTCTCCTTCTCCTACACATACTACTTTCAACAACTCATTGAAAATGAGAGTCTCTTTTATCTTCCTTGACCATTCAAGATAGTTCTCTTTTCTAGACAAAATTACTCCAACAATTGATACCAGTGAATGCACTTTAAAATCTGTGTATTGTGTAAAAGAAAGAACTCTGCTGGTAATATACTGTAAAACAAAATTTCACTTCTTGTGGTAATATGTGTAAAAAAATCGCACTTATGGTGTGTATATATCTATATCTATCTATCTATCTATATATATATATATATATATATATATATATATATATATATATTATATATATTATATATATATATATATATATATATATATATATATATATATATATATATATATATTATATATATATATATATATATTATATATATATGATAACTTTTTTATATGGGGGAGGGTTATATGGGGAAGGTGTTGTATGGGAAAGGTGGTATATGAGAAAGGGGTGGTGAGGTAGACAACGTAACTATGGTAATATATATGTGATATATTATGACTACCGACCGCCAAAAAATGTTACCAAAGGTAATGCCATTCAATGTTACATAATACCATTCACCATATATTATGATTGTCAGAGTAATATGATGCCATAGGTGATAAGATACCGGGTAGGAGTATATCAATGGCGATACGTAATCAGGTGAGATATTCAAAGTATGGGGGAATAAGTGGTATGGTGGTTGATATGTGGTATGGAGGAGGTGATTTATGGGGCCACGATAGGTGGTATGCAATGGTATATCTCTTGTTGCACCACGAGCTCGATTGAGGGGAATACCAATATGTATGTGAATTATAACATTCTTACATCTTCGCTCTTGCACTCTTGTTACAATGGTAAATATGATAATTGATGCCGAAATGCAGATGAGAGGACGATGATGGTAAGGGAAAACGGGTGGTAAGAGACACTGGGAGAGGATAACTGAAGTGACAGTATTTTTATGACATATGGTGGTTTGTGGTGTTATATGGTACAATGAAAGGGGAGTCATTACAGACATACCAAATGGCGTGTAGAGTAGCCACAGAACCTCTGCCTTCAACATACTAGCCACATCACCTCTAGCTTCAACGCGTTAAATTTTGAAACAAAGGGGCCCCTAACACGCCATACACAAACTTTGTTGAACTATAATCATGCATTCAACATCTCCAAGAAGCCATTTTATGCAACAAACATTAGAATTAACATACAGTTAGATAGAATGCAAAGGGACAGAGGATAATTCCAGTCATTAGAAAATATGACAGTCTACCAAAAAATGGCAGAAAGGAGTTACAAGGATAGAAAGGAAACCAAAAGTAAAGGCTAGAAACTGTGCTCTAATACCATGTCGGGCCAGGAGGTAACTCCTTAACGCGAATTATTTTTTTGCATTAACGCTAATCATAGATAAATACATGGAGGTAGAGACTCTTGGGCTTCATCTCCCAGTGTCTCTTCATATTCTAATTCTCCTTATTTTCTATTTACACTACTTTACATGGATTTACCTAATCCCAAATATTAGGTGTCAACAACCTTGCAACTAAAGATATTTGTCTAGTCTAGCATACCATGCTCTTAGAGATTACTGAATCCCATACAAAGCCTTTCTCAATCTGCAAACATAATATTCATTCTCTAAGAGAAGGAAATATTATTGTTGATCGACATAAATTTCTTGTTCTAAATCTACATTGAGGAAGGATGATTTTAGGTCCATTTGATATACTTTAATGTTCATATGGTTTGGAAAAGCTATAAACATTATGATGGCTTCCAGTCTTGCCACTAGTGCAAATGTCTTCTCAAATTCTATTCCCTCTTGCCAATGGCCAAAAATGACCAAAATCAATAATGGGGAGATAACTCACTTAGGGCCCCAACTAAGCCCTTATCCATTTGGGATGGTGATTCCGACTCCTTCAAATGGGTCAAGTTACCCTTCACTCTCCTTGCTCTGATCTAGGTGGATATTCATGGCCACCCACCTATTCCACTTGGACCCCCACCATTGTTTCTTTCAGTTTTTTAGTTTCGTTATTTGTAACACAATTTACTATTTTTTGCAGTTTTTCGGGTCTTGAACTTCCGCAGCCGTTTTGAGGCCCTAAACAATGTTTTTTTGGGAGACTTGGGACAAACATCAGTCATATACCAATGTTGGTAACTCAAAAGTTTTAGTCTTCAGATAGATCCTTCTAATGAGGTATTGTGTGCATCAAACACATATCGTATGCCAAAGTTATGACCCCAGGAAGTAGATGTACCAATTGACCCAAGTGGGGCCCATAGTTTGACGCTCCATCTCCTAAGGTTAGGTTTTTGGATGTTTAGGGGTTTCCATTATTTCTCAACAATAAATAGGCCTTTGAGCTTCATTGTAACATAGTTTAGAGGCATGTAGCTGCCACATATCTTCTGAGAGATAAGATACCATTCCTTGATCTAGTCTTATTTCCATTATGTTTGTAAGAATATTTTAGTATTTGATATTAATGAAATGAAGTGTTATGTCCACTACATATTTTATTTATGGTTATATATATAATTTGTTGCATTCTTGTTTAAATCCATATCATGCTCACTTGCGATATTCCAAATTACCTATCAACAAGAATAGATATCAGGATTACCCTCTATTGACAAGGTTAATCCTATCTACAGAGAGAGACAATCCCTCTAGCCCAATGAGTGGGTCTAGAAATTGAAGTGACAATCAACTAGACATATTCCTTTGTTGAGATACTTGAACTGCTCATGTCATGACCTTGTTCTTGATTCTTTCAGTGCTTATGTACCTGCACAAATGACAAAGAGACAACGAAAAATTCCAAAAGTGATAGAAAATCCAATAATAATCTATTTAGATGATAAAGGAATGCAAAACCAATACATACATGAACATATATATTTTGGGAACATGAACCAGTAGTTGTATTATTATTTAAAGAATAAAGGGGAAGCTTACAACCATAGCCTTGATGTTGAAAGGTTCTCCTTGAGTTGTAATCCAAGTCCAAGCCAAGAAACTCTCCAACACTCCTTTTCCAAGTCTAATGAATAACGTCTAAGCACAAGCTCAGCATGGTGGTGAAAATGGACATAGATCAAGCATTTGGGAATTCTAGAGGGGGAATTTATAGACTGGGAGAGGGAGTTAGGCCTCCTCCAAGTATAGTATTAGGCCCACAGCTTAAGGAGATATCTCATAGGGATGAGACTGAGAGGCCAAATTAGGAGGATTCAACCTCATCTATGCGAAACCACCTCCAACTCGATGCTCTGGAAGCTTCTAGATCGCAAATCTTCTCATCCTTTGGGAAAAATTCCTTTCTGAGACCATCAAGAGTATGAGAGAAAACATAGTGATGCCATTGTTGGCTTAACATGGTGCAACATGCGATCATTGTAGTTTTGAGCTTCATAAGGGTGATGACTCTCATTTTAGGTTTTTAAGAGTTATTTATTTAGTGAAAGCTCAAGGGATTTTACAAGAAAATTTAAAGGAGGGATCTAAGCTATATACATTGATGATTATAAAGTATAATGATCATGTTTTGGGTACATCAGGGTATGTCACAGAGAAGTGCAGGAGGCGTGACAAAATGCTATGTAACAAATGCCCCATAAAGCATGAAGGCAGAATGAGGAGTGATGGGTGAGATGCTTTACACGCTTTTAGCAAGGATGAGGACATGCATTGTCAGGAGACTTGCAAACCAAGGATGCATACACATATACATATCCGAGATCAAGACATGAATCTACGGCATGGACACAACCATCTAGACAAAAAGGATCATCATGAATATAAAGTCTCATGGTATGGTCACAGCAATATGTATAGTAGAAACATGTGTACAATCACGAATAACAAAAACTCCATGCAACCTAAGCCATAATAGACAAGACTCCGGGTCTTTTGCTCCATCCTGTCCCAATCAATGTATGAATTCCAACATTTGAATAAACGTGTTGAAGTTGAACATGCTTGAAAACCACTTGATTACCAACCAATGATGTGGACCGTGAATAGGTAAGAGAGAAACTACCAATAATGACAATGGTCCTCAAGGTACAACAGTACAATCCATGAACGTGATAGTGAATTTGAGGTTGAACACTCATGGAATCACTCGATCAAAAGCCAATAAGGAAGACTTGTCGTTGGATGCAAAGAACTAACCATTAAGGCATTCCATCTCTAAGGTATTGAAAGGGAGTTCCTAAGTCATCATCCTGGATAGTGAGATGAATTCGATAGGAAGTGACCCGTCAAAAGAGCACAATGATGACTCCCCCATCATCGATGTGAAACAAGGAATAAATTGGAATGATATTCTAGACTGTAGAAATGACTCAAACAATGTATAGGTAAATAACCGCAAATTGGACTTCTCTTGAACATATTGGCAACATGACTCCGAAGTGTGGCATCATCTGACTCAACATGGGACTAAAGGTCATGATGATAGAGTGGAATAATCAAATGAGAGGCAAGATGGATCATCCAAACCTGGGAGGACAAGTGACTGAGTGAGGATATCCCAAACCCAACATGAGAGCAGAAGAGTGTCATGCTCAAGAGCGACATGCTTCTTACACAAAGGATGTCTCATCATCACCCCCTCCACATTTCTAGTGAGTACCTCAATTATTTTTATCACAATATTGAAGGGGATAACATATGACTATTATGTAAGTTCATTTCTCGAATGAATCCATCCTAGTAAGTTTTATGAGCCATAGGAAGGAGAAGCTTGGTCTTGCCATGGTGACAAGTCTTTCATAACAGATTTTTAATGAACCTAACATACAAATAATTCAATATCTTTTTCATGTTTAGAGAGTTTGAAAAAGAAATAAAAAGAAAAATGCATCATGTCCCTTTTCATAATTTGTCCCCTGAACTCGAAAAGTTAGAAAACAATATCTGAGGGAACCTCTTCACCATGTCGACCAAGGTGTACCTTTTTCATAATTAGTCAGTCTCAACTCAAAAAAGGGGTAAATGTATACTAAGGTGATGTTGATTTGTTTACTTTAACGAGTTCGAAATGACAAGTACTTGGAAATATTTTTAGTTTTCCAGAGTAAAGATGACTCCAGGGGGGTTCCTTTTTCTTTTATTTAAGGAGTCTGAAAAAGAGATAAAATAAAACTCCTAGAATCAGTCAATAATGATCGTTATGCACATTGAAGGCACTTGTAACTGCACAAGAAACACACCCATCACTGATATCAAGAAAATATTAAATATTGCAAAAATATTTGACAAAAAGACTTTCAAAACTTATAGATAGGAAAAAGTAATTTTACTTTTTACCATTTTACCAAATTGAGCTCTGAAAGTGCTTTTGTGCCCTAATTTCCTTTATTTTCCAATCACTGCTGCAGGAGATCTAGGTTACCATTTCAAGATCCATCTGTGACACGTAAGAGTCTCATGCCTTTTTTTTCATTTCATTACTTTTTTATGCCATTCTAAAAGTGAATTTTAGGATAGAAAGGAGGATTTTTAAATTTTAGGTCATCGATGACAATTGTGGGTATGGTCATCATACCCATGATGGATGCGCTCAAGCCCAAAGACTCACATGATGCCATCGTACTATTTTGAAGAACAGGAATGATGATGTTGAGAGTGATTTTCTGAAGCTAAAATATCTCTTTTAAGCAAAATTTGATGATTTTTATTCATGGAAAAAGCATGAAAAAGTGTTTAAATGTTGTATACAGGAGAAATATGGTCTTGGAGTGGAAAGAAAGGGGCCATGAGGTCGAATATTTCCAATCTTCTTGGGATCTGGCATGCATAAGTGCTCTAAGGGAATGGGGTCTGCTTAAATTCTTTTGGACCATAGCGTTGATCGTGCAAATGGAGTTACTAACCTATCCAATTAGCCTTTGGGATGTAGATTGAGAGATATTCATCATCAAAGGGAAAGAACTGAAATTGAAGGATATGGACATCTATTTCATCATGGGATTATCCCATCGAGGAGAATCCACTCAGCTCTTTGGATCTCACCAAGGAGGTGAGAGTACCAGGAGTTTAGTCCATAGATATTTTCCTGGAGTCAAGATAACCAATGGAGGTAAGGTGAAGATTGCAACAATCACCAATAACATCATTCTAAGAATAATTTTGTTCACTATGGCTTCTATATCTAGCACACAAGCTCTACATGAGGCTTCCAAGTCTCAGTTTCAGTAAGCTATTGCTTGTTTGACCCCCACCATCTTCAACTGGTATGGAAGCCTTTTGGCGAACTTGAAGAACCAAATGACCAAGGGTAAGCATAGGCACCTAAAGCAATTCAAGTTTGGTTCTATATTGGTGACCTTCTTCTTGGACCGAATACCACCCTTCTAGTATCAGTGGGTAGAAGTATCACATCTTGCCCCCCGAGATCCAAGGCTCGTGAGATGGAGTCAGCTTAGGCCTCGAGGAGACACAAGTGAACATATGCACTATCCACTACAATTCTTCACATGGATTGAATGCTAGCTGCTGATGGTAGATGACTACGCTTATGCTGACACATATTTTAGAGGGGATCCAGATCTACCTCTACCACCAGGCAAACAATGGACCTACGGAGGTGAAAACGTGTTTTTCAAATCTTTTCAAGTTTTATGATTTTTTTTGAGACTGTAAACTAACACTCAACTTACGATAAATGTGGAGATGTGGAACTAGATAGACCACCAGGAAAGTCACCAATAGCATGGTGATCTTCCCATCTAATAGTGGTTGCGGACTACAAGGAAGAGGTTGACCCCTTAGCTGAGATGGAGAAAAATCTGGAGGCAATCACTCAGTTCCTGATTATGCCACTATCAATGATGTTCCACTGCATTGGCAAAGACACACAGTGGGATTCTCTGTGAGACTGTGTCGGCTGCTAGGTCAAGTGATCAGAGAAGTCACATGCTACCATGAGCACTGCGTAGTTTAATAGTTCTTCTACTCTTTTACACATTTTGTGGGCTTTAAAGGCCAAGTGTATGAAAGCACTCTATTTTTTGACATTTTGATGTAAACACCTTGGCA